>WNYF01000023.1:350298-416704 GCA_021396225.1 Sporothrix inflata
TGAAGCTGGAGTTGTAGACGCCGAGGTGCGTTATGCAAATTATTGCACGAGTAGTGATATAGGAGAGAAAAGAGCGAACGACAAGACTCGACGTCGAAAAGAAAAAGAAGGAAGAGAGCGTGCTGCGCTCAAAGGCGAGGGTGGTTGGAGGGGAGAGAGTGATGCTTCTGTGAACTAGTCGCAAATGACGGGTGGGCGGCTGGAGATAGTGGCCTCGTGATAAGAGCTACGGCGCTACAGCGGGCTGCCTGGTACCTGGATGGTCGCTGGCGGAGAGCTTTCAGGGCGCTCTTTCCGTGTTCAGACTAGCGCGCCTTCCGCGTGCTGCCTCGAAAGACGGGATGAAGAACCTATGTAGAAGGAGGTCAAACATATGGGATGGTTTTTAGGGAAGGAGCGAACGGCAAAAGTGAAAACCAAGCGGGGAAGCAAAAAGAAGTGCGAATGTCGCGACCAATAAAAAAAACGAGAAAAATAAAAGAAGCACAGAAGCAGCTCTGTGCCGCACTCTGTACATAATACAAAAAATACAAAAAAAATGCCCAGACGCGGGATCGAACCGCGGACCTCCTGCTTACTAGGCAGGCGCAGCTACCACTGTGCTACCCGGGCATGTTGTATGGTAATTCCTTCCGTTAGTTGGCTTATAAAGACTAGGGCCTCTACTGGCTACTGAGTTGACAACCAATGGCGCCCTGTGATTGGCCAAAATAGCACAGATGCCCCGCAAGGCTGGCCGCCCTGATATTTTCCACTGCGAACGACTTTCTCGTCGCGACAGCTCCAAAGCGTGTTTTCGCGATTCACAAACGACGACAGCGACCACGACGACCACAGCCTGCCGCCCTTTACGACGACCCCATATACGCATCTAGACAGCAGATTCTTCTGGCGAACCACATTACAACCATTGTCGCGCCGCTCTTCTTCTCTCGCCCTCCGTTTCTTCCTCGTCTTCCTCCCTTCTATTCGGGCTTCTCCTCCTCCCAACAGACAACATGGTGCGTTCCCTCCTTGGCTCCCTTCGCTGACGCTACCTTTGTGATCTACAGCTAACAGTCTCTTCTCCCCCTGTAGGCGCGCAACGCAGAAAAGGCGCAGTCCATGCTGTTTCGCTTCCGCGAATCGCAGGCCGCCGACCTCGGCATCACAGACCTCGGCCGCCAGCGGCGGCCCAAGGTCATCTCCGAGCAGACGTCCGTGGCCAACTGCGAACGGTGGCGCGGGCAGGTGCTCAAAGAAATCTCGCGCAAGGTGTCCAAGATCCAGGAACCGGCGCTCAGCGACTTCCAGGTCCGCGACCTCAACGACGAGATCAACAAACTGATGCGCGAGAAGCACATGTGGGAGGTGCAGATCCGCAACCTGGGCGGGCCCAACTACACGCTGCGAACGGGGCCCGGCGGCAAGTCCAACAAGGAGTACGACGAGAACGGGCGCGAGATCCCGGGCGCGGGCAAGGGCTACCGGTACTACGGACGGGCGCGCGAGCTGCCGGGCGTCAAGGAGCTGTTTGAGGCGGCGCGGGCCAAGGCAGGCGGTGGACGGCGAGACGACAAAAGTGGAAGTGGTGGTGGCGGACCGGATGCACCGCTCGAGGAGCGCGACGACCTGCGCAAGGATGTGGACGCGGCGTACTACGGCTACGGCCCCGATGAGGAGGACAACACACTACTGACATACGAGGCGGCACGCGAGGCCGAGGCACAAGCGCGGCTGGCCGTGGCAGCTGACGCAGGGGTCGATGGGGCCAAGAACGGCGGCGGCGGCAAGCCACCACCGGGCTGGGAACCGCTTCCGGGCGACACGGGCGACGGCAAGGGCTGGCTCCTGCCGACGGTCGAGGAGGTACAGCAGGAGCTACTCGAGCGGAGGAAACGGCGGATATTGGAGCAGCTGTCGTGAGGGCGAGGCGCTGTCAGCAAAAGGGCTACTGGTTCGGGTTCCGGTTCTGTCAGGTTTGGGTCTTGGTTTGGGTCTGCTGTATTTATTTCATTTCGCGGGTTTGGGCGTCGTGTGCCATTATTGAGCAGCCTATATTATTTTTTCTTGATTTCAGCGATCACGAACAATATCATGGTACATCTTTTTTTTTCAACTTCTTTCGCTTCCTATTTTTGCCCAATATGACGTTCACGAAACGCCAATGTCTATCTCGATGGCGTGTCTAAATGGCGAACTTACTCGTGTGTGTTGATAATTTCCTCTCACCTTTCGTCGTCACCTTTCGTCTTTGTTCTTCCTCCCTTGCTTTGACGGTCAGAAAAATGACGGAGGCCGGGTGGACAACCCAGTTGGCCCGGAAGTTCGTCCGGGCCAACTGGGTTGTCCACTATGGGCTCCGACCACTCAGAAAGCTGCCCTCACCTGCCGTTCTCTTTTGGGCCGGCTGCATCGAATGCCGCTGTCGGGTGTCAGTAATCCGCATCATAATCTGTGCCAATGTGTTTTGATACGGGGGTTCGTTTCTTGCCCCTTTTTCTTTTTCTTTTTTTTGGCATGCAGGATAATCGGCCCTGCTGGCACAGATGCTTTGTTGTTCTTTCGACCTGTCGTTTTTTGAAACGAAAAAAGGGTTGCTTCACCGATTGTCTCTGATTGCTGGTGTTGCTTGGCGGTAATCACCTCGGTTTCTTTTACATCACGCGTCACAAATACGCACCAGTTGGGTAGAGACCGCAATCATGGGACCATGTCTAGGATCGACAACACAAGTTCCCGACGCAGCAGCGATTCCTGGGAAAGGTCAATTGTCGAATAGAGATAAGGGAGGTCCGGATGCGTAGGAGCGTGGGAATGGAAAATACGTGGGAATACGTAACAAGACGAAAGTGTGAAAAAGGAGCTGTTCGATACGCGAAAGGGAAGGTAAATGGCTAGCCTGCAACGACAAAATGACGCAAGATCAAGACGCAAGGGGACCAGCAACGGCTGAGCCAGCCCTTCCCCTCCTTTGTCTCCTTGTCTTCAAGCTACACGCCTTATATCAGATTGAGTATCTTTCGTAACAGGAGGGATGATTGCGGATGGAGAGAAATGCCATTGATAGGCCTTTCATGTGTTTGTTTTATCTTCTGGTTCTCGGTTCCAATCTTTCGGTTCCTTAGTCTCTTATTAAATCTATCATCGTTATCATGTGCCTATGTGGAGCGCAGGCACAAATAAGGACCTTTTGAACAATACCATATCTCCAGATATTTAAATTTCCCCTGATGGGAAGTTCCGAAGAGACGCAAGAAAATAAAATGAGGGATTGTTTCAGTAAAGAAAGAAAGAAAAAGAGGCGAAGCGAGCAGCCAAGGAAAATAAAAAAGGAGGGGATCTGTTAATTATTACATATTCTGTAACTGATTTTAGTCAAGTCTACGACGACAGCGACGGAGGGGCGCCTTGCTTGGGGCGGACCCTGAGTCCGGGCTGTTAATGTTGCCTCTTTGGGTGATTGGCCATGCAAGATAAAGGGCATTCATCAAGAGTTGAGGAGGCAAGGAAACAGATCCAAGACAACGGGCTTTTCTGGGCGTGAGATGAAGGTTGCAGTGTCAAGGTTTGGCTGATGCTTCTTGAAATACTTTTTCCATATGCAGCTGCACCTTGGTGCATTTTAGTCTTTTTAGGCAGGCGGTCGACAGTTCACACGCCCCAGCTTACCAGGAGGGGGAGGAATAGGGAGACAGAATGTCTGAAAAGAGGAGGTTGAAAAGACAAAGCCACTCGGCACGCCACTTTGTCGAAAAAGACGTTGAAGCAAGATTGACGAGACGTGATGAGACGCGATGAGAATCTGTGAGTGCAGAAGGCGATATTACATCGTAGCAAGCAAAGCTGTGTTGTCGGTGTAGAACATACGGCATAACGGGACGAAAAAGACACACCCACCCCATCGCTCCATCTTCGTACATAAATGCGTTTACTATCGAGCAAAAACCGGACAGCCTGTGGACCATTCGGGATTTGGTCCTGTACCAGATGACCATTGCCCCAGCAGCGTGCAGCAGCGTTTGGGACCGAGCTGTACAGCGTGGATCATGGAGGCGGAGGCTGGTACGTTCGGCGTCACTGTTTGTTGTTTTATGCGGAGTTGAGGATGACGGAAGGGTGTGCTCGTAATAAGGGGAGACAGATCAGACCGAGTGTGCCCCACAAGTTTGCTGTATTCTCCGGAAGGCGCATTCGGAGGACGGCGAAAAGAAACGGGCAAGAGCGGAGCTGTCTATACGACCATACGAAGAAAAAAGAAAGAGGGGGGAAAGGAGGAGAGAATGAGATGCTTGTACAAGATAGGAAAACGAGAAAAAGGAAAAGAGAAAAGAAGAAAAAAAGAAAAGTGAAGTTAAGAAAAGGGCAAGAAAAGCGGTGCTGGTGCTGGTGCCATCACGTCTTCTTCATCTTTGGAATACGTCATTGTGCCAATTGCTTCCTTTCCGAGTTACGTACAGTATGACGGATGCTGCACAGTCGCTCCTGCCCTTACCATTTCGTTGCTTTTGGTCCGAGATGTTGGGTAATCGTAATCCGTCCGGCGTACGGAGTCAAGGGGGTGCAGGAAGGAGCAAAGGGGGGTGGCCGGTCATCGCTTCCTTGCAGTGATAACAGGGGAATGCAGGACAGGAAAGAACGGCGGAGGAGGTGTGAAAAAAGAGGCAAGTGCAATGGTGAAGTAAAGTAGAAAAAGTCGAAACATCGCGAATATCGCGACAGCGTGAGAAAACGGCGTGCACAATCCCCGGACTGAATCTTAAAGTATTGATAAACAGAAATGCGCCGAAGACGGGTGATATTGGTCCGAGGTCTTCAGCGTGGACAGCTTCATTTTGTTACCTTTCCCGCTTTTGTTGACTTTGTTTCTTTGTCTTTTTTTTGGGGGGGGGGGCTTTTCTCGTCTCCTCTCTTTTGAGCTCTTCCTTTCTCCATCGTCGACCCTCTTCGTCAGCGCCAACCGTGCCCACACGCCTACAAGTACGCTTGCCCGTGGCCGCCCCATGCATCGCACGCACGCCACGCCGGAGCCCTGCTCCTCCCGCACGCACGCCCCCTCCCTTCCCGGCGATGGATATGCCGGCAATAGGGGGAAGGGGGAACGCGAGCAGGGATGAGTGCGGGCAGATAGAGGCAGAAGAGGGGAGGAAAAACGAGAGAAACACAACAGAAGGAATTGAACAAGAGCGTGAGACAGGATCAGCAACTTAACAATGGCCAGACTCGTGCGTTCTGCCCGCGTTCTATTTCTGCAAGGATTGTTGGGGCTCTGGGAGGCCCTTCGCTGCCTCGCTCTCTATTATCACGAAGATCATCGCCGTCTTGAGCATCCCTCCTTCGCCTCGCGCGCCCCTCTTTCCTCTCTTCCTCTTCGTCAAGGATGGCCAGGCCAGCTGAAGAGGGAGGCTCGGGGAGGGAAAATGACAGCCAGACAGCCAGTGAGTGGCCAGTCAGAGCAGTCAGCCTGGGGGAAACTGTCTCAAGTCTCACTCTTAGCCTCCTAACCGACTAACCCAGCAGCGAAGTTATGGAGTCCAGGCGCCGATCTGATCGTCAGGGAGTTGGTTCTTTCTGTCCCCCCTCCCCCCTCCCTCTTCCTCCGCTTTCCACCCGAGCACCCTCGCTCTTGGTGGCAATGACTTCCTTGGCCTCCTAGGCCCTAGACCCATGGCTTCTTTATGCCCTGGAACCTTGTCTCGCCATACGGTTGGGCTGGGAAAACGCCATGGGGTTAGCCATGTGATTTTTTATTTATTTTTTATTTTGAGTTTCTGGGACATTTGGCCGCTTCGTCTTGTTTTCTGGGATTCTGCGCCGCCAGCCTGGGCCTGTCCTTGGTCTCCCATGCTCCCCTGTTCCCCTGTTTGCCTAATTCGGAAGAAATGTCGCTCTGCCTTGCCGCCGCCGATTCTTGGTCTTTCTCTGACAATGTGAACGCCATTACCTCAGTGTACAAGTACAAGTCACTTCAACAAGTCGTCTCTGTCTCGCTTGCTGTTTGCTGGAGACGAAACGGTCACGCTAAAGAACCAATGGAGATGGTCTGAGCGGACGAACGCTGCGTAGCAAAACGACGAACATAAGTGGGCTGGTGGGTGCATTGACTGGCTCTTTGTTCGGGGAAGAGACCGTTGTACGGAGTACGGAGTACAAGTACTTGTACTGATGAGACTGTCTTGTCTTGACTATGCTGAACGTGAAGAAACGGTGCAATTTCACCACCACCACCAGAAACACACAATGCCGGTGCCTCCATTTCCAGCAATTGTGGCAGCTCCAGGTCCTGGGCGGAACCGGAAAGGCGCGGGACACTACGGACTAGTTTGGCGGACCGGCCGCCGGCAAGGGGCTCTCCGAGTGTGGATGCAAAAAAGGTGGTTGGCAGAGTGTACAAGTACCGCCTGTGAACAAAGAGCAGCGCTGCGAAAGGGCCAAATACGGTGCAAGATACTTGTAGTCGCATGTCGTAACGACAGTGCCTTTTTGTCCAGACGGCGTCGATCCACAAACTGACTCTCAACCCCTTTCAAAATCCCCCGTTTCTTCAAAGAGGCCTTGAGGCCCTACGAGGAGAGGTGAGATTCAAAATCACAAAGTAAGACGGCGAAAAGGCGTGCAAGGAGACGGTGCTTTCGTCCTATAATTTTATCGTTTTTATTTCATTCCCTCTTGTCTTATTGTTACGAAAAGGAGACACAATTTAATTACCTACACAAAATGTACAAAACTCTGTTGCCAGACGCACGCACCCCCCCTCCCCTCTCTCCTTATATCTTACATACATAAGTGCGTACTTGTAAGGTGAGCATGCGAGCATGTTACTAAACACGGAAATGATTTCGTTTATTTTTCTTTCCATTCGTTTTCTACCTGTCACTTTTATTCAAGCAGCCAAGTAAGCCCGCTATGGTCCTAGTGGTGTGGTAGAGCGGTGTGCTACTTCTGCTTCGAATGGTTAATCCAGTTTGTGAACAAGGCTTATGAAAGCGCTGTCCACTAAAACGATGGTGAACGTCGTCCAAAACTCACCCGGAAAGAGTGCCGTCGCTGTCAGATGACTGATTCATATCTGAATACTTGTACGTCGTCGATACCAAGATACCAAGGCATGCACTGCCTTTTCAGCGATGGTGATAGGATGCAGTAGCATTGACATAAGTAGAAAAAGAACAAAAACTGGAGAACATAATAAAAGTCCCAGGAAACCGGCAAGCTGGAACAGAAACCAACTATTTCGTCAAGGTACCAAGGAGCACAGACGAGTGGCAAACAATCGAACCCTTTTTTCCTTGTTCTCCCGCTTGTTCTATTCTTCGATTCTCTTCGGTAAAGGACCTTCCTGCCTTCTTTGCCTTGGAAAAAAGCACAGGCCTTTCCATAGCGAGCCAGGTGCAGAATGGGCGGCCACATGCAATGCAACCCTGGCCCGCCCCGCCAAATCCCCAATTGCCATTTCCATGGTTCTGCCATCCAAGCTGGCGGTGTAAGTGAGGTACAGAGGACTTTGTACCACGTATATTCGTCAAGCTTTCTGCACCTTGACATAAAAATTACGATGCGTTTATCGATCTTCATCGACAAGTATATTCCAGACCAGCATGGACTGCATGGACTGCATAGATTGCCCAAAAATTAGATGCTCACGAGATGCACCACGGCACCCTTTCTGTTTATCTTACTTTGTAGAAGCGAGGGGAAGAGGGGGGGTGTGCGATACCAAAAAACCAAGATAAAATAAAATGCCAGCGAGCCAACCAGAAGAAGCTGTTGAACAAACTGCATACGAGCTACTGCGGGAGACAAAAAACGGTGGAGAGAACGAGCTACTGGACAAGTATAAAAAATATACAAACAGAGAAAAAGGCAAGGGCAAAAAAAAGAGGGAAGCTTGACAAAGTCTTCACACGCCCCTTCCTCTTTCTTACCTTTCTTTGCTTTCTCTGCCATCTTTGCCACCCCCCTTGATCCACCGGTCGACACGGGGTGTGCATCTCGGGATTTGAAAGGCTGCAGGGCGCCAGAAGCAACTGGTGAACGAGTGGATATCAGGAGAGTCAAAAGAAAAGTAGGTAGAAATAATGCAGAAGACGGCTCAGGCAGCATTACGAATCAGAAGAAAGATAAACAAGAGCAGAGAAAGCAAGCACAGAAGCGTACGAGTTTAGTTGTCGTGTGGGGGCAGATGGAGATTGGGATGGACCACAGGAACCGCACGACGCAGAATCTATTCTGTTTTTACTCCCGTTGTCATCGATTCCTCATCGTCGGACATGTACACCGGTGACTCAACTGCCGTCCAGATGCATCTCATACACCATCACGTAAAATAAAGGAAAAGGACATGGGCTGCACCGAACGATCTCTCACGGGTTGGGGATTTGTTTGGAATCTTGCCCTCCATCTTGTTAAAAAAAAACCATAGGCCTCATTAACACAGACTTTCATCGTGTGTCCTGCTCCGATGTTTAATAGCTTCTGAGCTTCTGAGCTTTTGAGCTTTTGAGCTTCCCAAGGCAGCATGGTTGGTTGATTTGGGCTCAAATACTCCCTAGAGCTCGTCGTACTCGTACCGCGTGGTAAGATGCTAAATGTGGAGAAACTGCCCATCAACCCCATCCGCGGAGCGATCTCGAACTGCGCTTTCGAAGCCGGGCCGTGGTGATCTTCACCTACTCTGTCCATCCCCCGAGACACGTCGATGGAAAGACCATGGTGCAAGTAGACAATGGCAGACAATGGAGACGATGGTGGCCACATCGGACTTTTTCCGCGTGCGCATCGGAGCGTACCTCCGGGGATCTCTGCAGGTGGCTACAAACAAAGTATAACATTTGTACGACGTATCGTAAGATACTCGAACACTTGACCAGTGTATCTTGCTTTCCTCACTCGACTTGGGCTTTGCGAAGAGGTAGGATTGCCGCCATTTACCCCGTGATTTATTCAAATTTCCATTTTGTATACTTTTTGCATTTTCATTGATTTTTGTTGTTTTCATCTTCTCTTTTTATTTCCTATTTTCTTCCTTTTGTTATGTTTGCTGCCTTCTTTCGCCCAGTCTCACGGTTCGCAAGTATTTCCGTTTCGGGACGGACAAGGAGCGGAGTCCCTATTAGCACACACCGGTCGAGGCGCCCGTGTTTCGGAAAGGGGGCTTGTCGCTCGTAGCTCACAAACGCTTGCTTTGTTCTTTGTTCTTCCCTGGGTTGCTTTTATTTTTATTTTTAATCTGCTGCCGGTGTGCGGGGCGCTTTCGTCTCTCGCTTGCCCACGATCCTTGTCCTTGTCGTCGGTGCCGCACGTCTTTTCGATCCCTTTTCAAGCCAAGATTGGCAGAAAACACACCACTTTCTCCGAGTCTCTGCGTTCTCCTCTCTTGCGCGTGCGGACTCCTCTCTGGAAAGAACACGCTGAAAACGGCAATGATGTACATCGATAAGATCAACCACACCACGCTATTTGGGTGAGAAGGGGGTGCTGGTGGTTGGGCTGTCAGGGGTCATGCAGGCCAATCAGGGGGCACAGACCACAAGCTGAACTGCACACATAAACCCATATAGAGATCTGTGAAACGGAGGAGAAGACGAATGAAATACAGAAGTGAATATAAGAAGAAGAAAAAAGAGAGTAAACAGTGTAGATAAGGATATCTACTGTGAGAGTATTGGGTATTGAGTATTGGATATTGGATATCGATGGCATTTGCATACTGATGATTCCTCCTGGCTTTCCCGCCAGCGACAAAATACACATTCCATTCGTCGTACGTTCGTAAGAGCCATAGACCAAAAGGGTAGTACCGAGTAAAAACAAATAGAACAAGATAAGTTCCTTACCAAAATGGCAACCAAGACGTCAACCAAATAAACCATCCACGTATCCCGATCGAAGGTGGAGGTAGGAATTGAGACCCCATGAAACTCCGGATATAAAACAAAAACACGGGAGAAAGCCGATATGGTGTTGAAGTAGCGTCTTCAAGAAAGTATAAAAAAAGGAAAAGAAAAAAAGTGAAAAAAGAGAAATAGAGAGCCGGTGTGCTTTTTGTGGCAGATCTTTCCATCGGGGTACTTTTGGTCTCATGTCTCATCAAGAAGGGAATAGGAAAATAAAAGTGAAACAAAAAAATCAAGCCTGTCTCGCCTAAGGCACGATGTGCGTCTCCACGTGCGTCTGCACACGCTGCGGCTCATAGTCGTCGTATTCTTCGCCACCGTTAGCCGCCCGTCGTGATGTCGTCTTACGCGGCTCCAGCGTACGGATGATCCAGACCGTCTTGTTCTTCTTCTGGGGAGCAGCAGCCAGCGGTGAGGGAGCAAGGGGAGCAGCCGAGTGGGGAGCCGGAGGAGCATATGGGGCTGCAGATGCAGATGCAGATACTGGTGGCAGCCGAGGCGAGGGTGATGTGCGGGTCCTGTTTACACGGGCCGCTCTGGGTGTGCTTGCCTTACTCGAACGGTGGTGCATGGGTGTCGGTGGTGTCGGTACCTGCGGTGAAGCACCTCCGTCGACCATCATGCTGCAGCCGCCGCTTCCACCATAAGTCGCTGCGGGAGAGACGGCAGCGTATGTGGTGGCCGGCGAGTAGCCGCTGTTGCTGTTGCAGTAGTAGTAGTCCGGGCTGGGCGAAAAGGGTGCGGACGGCGTGCTCGCTTCGCTGACACTGTAGGCGCTGCTGACGCTGCCCTCGCTGCCGTGGCTGATCATGTGGCTAATACTAAAGGCGTTGCTGCTGCTGCTGCTGATGCTGTTGTTGTTGTGACTGTGACTGTGACCGTTGCTGTGACCGTTACTGTGGATGTGTCCGTGTCCCTGCCCCATGCTGCTTGTGCTGTTTCTCCGACTGCTGTTCCGGCTGCTGCTGCGGAGCAGACTCGTCATACGCGGTGAGGCCGTTGACTTTCGCCGGCTGCCGCGGCCCCCTCCTCTACTGGAAATCTGCTCTTCGTGGCGAAGCTCTTCCTCGTGGGTCAGGGCCCTGGCCGAGTCGATCTCGCGGAACGGAGGAAGATTCACCGTAGCCTCTTGGTGTCTTTATAAGCCAAATCATGTCAGTATTTTATATCCTTACAAATATGCACAGATGACTGTGAATAGTGTTGGCTGCGCACGGATCCTTTCCCTTGGGGATAACATCGCCCAACAACAACCTACAGGGCGTCAGGCCAGGAACGGACCGGTAACATGTGCGGAGCCATAGCCATGGATGATGGCTGCTGGTGCAGGTCCTCGCTTAGAATGTAGTTCATGTTGCTGCCTCGATGGCTGTTGCTTCTGCTCCGTCGTGTTGCCGAGTGCTGGTACGACGCCGGGGATGTCGGGGGGCCGTTCGCCGACCCTGCCGTGGACGAGCCGTAGGCCATCTCGACGTCTCCGTCATAATTCGGTGCTGAGGGCGAGTTTTGTGCGTTGCTGTCGCTGCCGCTGCCCGTCTGTGCCAAAACTGCTTTGCCTGTTGCCAAAAGGCTCTCGCCGCCTGCTGTTGCCAGTTCTTGCTGCAGGCGTCCTTGCGAGTCGGAAGCCCGGGCCTTATCGGCTGCTAATGACGCTCGGCGGCGTTCGATAAAGTTTTCTGTGATGCCCAAGGAGTCGACGGACGGGAGATGGCTCGGCATGTCTGGTCGCTTCACTGGCAGGACTTGCATGACTTCGCCCGTCCGGAGGCTTCGCTGCACATAAAATGTGCCATACGGGGTGACGTGAAGACCCATTGTTGTTGATGTCGAATGTGGTGATTCTGCTGTTGTCTGTTTGTTTTTTTACCCTGATGAGAAAGGAAAAGAAGCCGAGCTGTCGTAGGATATTTCGTGCAAACCCTTACTGGTACTGTTCTTATGTTGTGATAGATGCAGGGACAGGTAGTCTTCTTAGGTGAAGAAAGAAGAAAAATAAAAGATAATGAGATAGAAAGCACAAATAGATAAATCGTAAAAGGGGTATATCAAACAAGAATGAGAAAAGAGAAGCAAGAAAAAACGTAAACAACGGAGATATGACCTAGGCAGTTAGGTTCTCAAGAAAGAAAACAACGAAGAAAGATAACCGAGGTAACGAATGTAGATGGGGGAGGATAGGACTAGATGGGTGGGTGTCTTATAGTAAAGACAAGATGAAGAGAAAAGGAAAACAAAACCACAAGGAGAAACGAGAGGCGGAAAGAAGAAGAGGTGGAGGAAGGGGGTCGAAGGAACAGGATCCAGAAAGATATAAGAATATGTAGCCAGGCCGGTTCAGCATGCGGACCCGTACTCCGTATTTGTCGAAAGAGATAGAACGGCCGGCTACTTACTTAATTTGCCCTCGTAGCTTTTTCTTGTGGTCTTGATGTTGCCACACCTCTTTTGCTGGTGGACAGGGCCTGAGGTCCCCGGCTTAGCTGCTGGGAGGGGGGAAGGGGGTGTAAGTTTGTAGTCGCACGCCTGTAAGCGTTTCTCGACTTCGTCCTCGTTCTTAGCCCACTAACGAAGCTAGGCCACCTGCTGTGCCCCATTGGTTGCTTCAGAAGAAAAAGAAAGCAGAACAGAAAGGAAAGTGTACTCCGTACGTCGTAATAAAACTAAAAATAAAAAGGAGAGGAGAACAGAACCCACATTGTTAAGACGAAACAGACTTGTTACGAGCCAGTTGTTGAAAGAAGAATATATACAAATACCTGAAAGTATCTTTGTGTCAGCTTCTTGTATATCTCGTCTGTACTGAGTACCAGTGTCCACACGTACGTCGTCGATTGTCAGCCTCGGTGACCTCATGCTCCCCATATTCTGCCCAACAGACACAAACGTCACTGGACCAAAAGGCACAGGTATGGAACGAATGCTGGGCGACATACCTTGCGTCTCGATGTAACGGTCTGCATCTGTAGTCTGCACCTGCAGCCTGCATGCAGGGTGTGCTCCCAATAGACTCGCAGAGGCTGTCGGAGTGGGTGGCGTGGAGGCGATGCACCAGTATCTGCACAGGACACAAGATATGCGGGCCAATGACAGGGGGCTGGATGCTGTGTCTTATTGCTGCTCGGTCTCTCCAGGCCCAGAGCTCGCGTCCTCAAAAACCGACGAGTCCCAGCTGGGATAAATACGTGCAGCCGAGTACTCGTGCGGAGTGCAGAGTACGAGTAGGTGATCCGCGAAGTCCAAAGACGACGGCCAGGGCAAAGTTCCCTTGGGACCTGGCTGTAATTTCCCCACTTGGGCCAAGCAATAGAGCTGTTAGCCTGCTCCGATCGTATCTTATCTGTATTCGTATGGGTGGTCGAGCAGAGATGGGGACAGACAGCTTACTAGCCCTATTGAAGAATCTCCTTAAACACAGAGGCGTGAAGAGGCCCTACGGCCCCATGAAAATGCTCCGAGTAGGCTGTGCTTTGGTGAGCTCCGTTTTCTGTCGATTTGTCCATTTTGCTGTTTGAGAGTCTTGGATTCCGGTGCATGCTTCAGAAAGTCTTGCCTCAGCTCCCATGGCAAGGGAGCCCCATCTGCGTGCTCGTATATACACGTATGAGGTCACACCAAGGCTGGCATGCGAAACGGCCAAATGCCAAAGGAACTTTTCTGGACAGAAAACGCAGAGGCGTTGGCAGGTGTCAAAAAAGAACCCACATTGAGACCTGGAGACTTTTGGAGACTCGTGAGACTCGTGAGACTATGAGTATGAGGACTGCAAGACTGTGACGTGAATCTGGTTTTGCAGTGTGTGCCGGGGGGGCGAGTCTCGTCCATCGAGATTCGGCGTGCTGGGGGCGTGTTTTTTTCAGCCCCCTGGCGCGCTGGTGAAGCATTTCTAGGCGCGACAGATCTTGTGGCTTGTGACAACAGCGCCTCGAGGACGGAGAAGCCGCCCGAACGTTTGCTGAATGTTTTGTCTTTCCAAAGTACTGGACTCTTTGCTCACGCCAGATGAGAATCCTCCGTGCAGGTGCATGCCAAAGAAGCTAGATCGGTATGGAGAACATTGTATGGAGCAAAGGGCAAAAAGGGGAGAGGATCGACAGTGATAAAGCCCCGGAGGGAGACAAACGACGAGAGACGGCGGAATGCTCAATGCTGCAGTGGGGAGGGGAGGGCGAGCAGAAAGGGCGAGCAGAAAGAGCGAGGGGAGCAGAAAACGGACGAGAGAGAAATGGACAATGCTTTGGCAGCCCGAAGATGCCAATATCGAAGCTCGTTTGGGAGTCAAGATTCGCCGAATGTCGCGACTCTTTGGCTCTTGGATATTTGTTTCTCATTAGTCGGGTCGGCCCTTCGGCTGTTCTTTTTTCCCTCTTGTTGCCTTTTCTTTTTTGCCTTTTCGTCTGTCATCTTCTCTGAGACCAGCCGGCTAGACAGCGTGGCGGGCGGAAAGGCTGGACGCCGTTGGTTGAGACAACTCTTTGTTTTCTTTCCTGCTCCCCCCCTTTATTTTTTATTTTTTTATCCCTCCGCTCTTGGTCTTGATTCCCTTTCTGCTTTTATTTTTCAACTGCCTCTTTTCTTCTTCGTTTTTTTTTTCCGGTTATTAGGACTGGGCCCGAAAATGTTGTGGAGGGTGGCCGTCGCAAAAAGGAGATGAGGGGAAGCGAGGGAGTCAGGGAGGGTGAAGGGAAAATATGACAGAATGGAAGAAAATGTGACAGAATTGAACAATGGGAGAAACTGGGAGAGACGAAAGTGAAAAAGAGAGAGATGGTGCCCGTGCCCGGAGTCATAAATCAGAAACAGCTCTTCGTTCCTTCCTCGCAATCCGTAATACTTCATATGTGTGAACACGCCTATGGCAAAGAGGAAGGAGCGTTGTACAGGAGGCAGGAGAAGCATTCGTTCGAGGCAGCAATTCAAGATTAATGTAGAAGGAGCAAAGGAATGGCCTGCAGGCTCCAATCCCATAACGGTCCTTCCATATGCACGGTCGCATGCATGGCGAATGCAACAAAACTAAAGCGACAGAAGGCAGTATGCACCATACAAGGCAGGTTAGGCAAGAGGCAAGAGGCAAGAGGCATGAACAGGGAAGGGAAGGAGCAACTAAGCGGCTCACGAGTAAGATGCAAACACAGGCAGGAGCGACCTGTCGACAACAATACCGGTCGCTCCTTACCCATTTTGCATCTCAAAACCACAATGTCGACCAAAAATAGTACGAACGCGACATGGAGATGTCTGACGTATCACGATGGCGCCCACGCTCTTTGGCTGGTTTTTTTTCGCCTGAGACATGCACAAGCGCAGGCGAAAAAGAAAGAAAAAGAAAAGACACGACCCTGGCTCGCCTGGCTGGTCTGGCTAGGCCAGCCCACACGCACCATAGAACGGAAGACGATAATAAAAATGAACAAAAGGACGGGGAGAAAGAAAAGAAAAGGAAAAACGACACGTTCGACACACGCTTGACACGCAGCAGCGTATCTGGCTAAGCTGACACATGGTGCGTATGTTGCAACGCTCATCCTTTCTGCTTTCGACAGCGGAGCCAGCGAGACTAAACGGCGCGGTTCAAGACAGGAAAGGCATGCGAGCCAGCGAGCGTCGACAAGCTCTCTCTCAGCTTCGTAGCCACGCCCCAGTCGTGGCATCCCCGTTGTCCACTTTTGGCACGAGCAAGGGGCAAGACACCGATGACAAAACGAGAGCGACCAACAGGCACGCAAGAGAGGCATGGACGTCAAGAAAGGAGATACAAAGTCCACAAGAGATACGACGGCGACGACGACGAGCAACGAGCAACATACTACAAGACGAGTCACAAAAGGCGGAGAGACTGGTTCCAGGAAAATGAAGAAAGAAGGAAACAAAAGCAGGGAGCAAGCGGCGGAGTGCAGGCGGCAAGCATGCGGAATGCACAGGGCGGAGGGCGCAGGACGCAGGACGCAGCACGACACGGACAGGATGCAGTAGCCCTGCCACCTGCATTCGACATGATCCCCGATATGGTATGGACTCGAGCAGAAGGCTTCGGACGCTTCGGGCACGGCGTGCATCCACGTGCACACAAGCACATAGAAACACGCAAAAAAGTACGGAGTTGTGTCCGTGACGACGATGGGATCGACAGCCTAGAGCACGCAGCGGCACGAAATGCAGTGGCTTCCATGGCGGGCAGCCATGGCGCGCGGGGGTGACGAGAGGAGGAGAAAAGACAGGCCATGAGCAAAGAAAGGCAAGCAAAAAAGACAAGCAAAAAATGACAGAAGGCGGCAGGATGCAGTCATCACGAAGGCTGGTGCTAGAGAAAAGGGGAAGGAGACAAACAGCTGGGTGTCGAGACGAGAGGGGAAAGCGTCTTGGCTTTCGTTTTCTTGTGCTTCTTTTGTCGATGTTGAAGGCTGCGGCGCTGCAGTGCACTATGGTCGAACCCCTGGTCGTCTCCGATGCATCGACATACACAGTAGGGACAGCACATCGGTAAAATGCAACATGACCAGGGTTCAAGACCAGCGGCCAGACCAGGTCCAAGGGAAAGAGGGTGGTCAACCTCCTCTTTTGACGGGCCGTTGTGCCCCAGATGTCAAAAGCCAAGACCAACCGACCAGGGCACGATGCACTGAGCAATCACAAACCAGACAACAGAACCCAGCCAGAAATACAGACAAGCTGAGGAAGATAAAGAGAAACGCCCATCGGCGCGCAAATTGGAAGGGAGGAGCCGGAGAATAAACTTGAGAGGGGGGTGGACGTCTGACAATAGAACCCTGACAAGAAGACCATCTTTTTTCGAGCATGCCTTTTTGCATGTCCTGTCCAACAAGGGTCAAAAGAGGGGGTGCTACTTGTACAAGCACGCCTACTTGACGGACTGAGCCAACCAAAAATACAGAGTATTGCGCCGTGCGAACAAGTGGAAAAAGGGAAAAGGAAAAGGAAAAGTAGGACAAAAAGCAAAAGAGAAACAGCGGAGAAGGCCCTGGAAGTGACAGAAAGGCATCACCGATGTCTGTCCAGTTCACTGTCGGCAAAGACTCGGCCAGCCTCGAGGCCTGGGACCACGGCCAGCATCCTCGCCTGTATTCGGCAATCGCATCCTCTTTTCGATGTCCGAGCCGGTGCCATGGAGCACCGAGGTCGCAGTGTTGCTGGATTCTGGGAATCCCAATTCTGTTTTTACCACGCCCCGTCCCAGTGTCTCTCTTCCCCTCCCTCCTTTTCCCAATTCCCTTTGTCACATCCGGCATGTTCCGTCTGGAACCAAAGCCTTTTTTTTCCTTCTTCTCGAATGGGGCCAGACGGATCAATGGCCGTTTTCCTTGACGGTATTTCCTTTTCTCAGACCTATTCCGACCCCATTCGAGCTTTCTCGTGCAGCACTCTTGCCCATCCTTTCCCTTCTGGGCGGCCTTGTGCAGCTTTAGAGCAGTCGCAGAACATGGAAATGGTTCGATGGTTCGAGGTTCTTCTACTCTTGTCTGCCCTCAAAAACGCACGAAAAGCATGGCCAGGCCCTATCGAAGGCGGGACTTTTCTGGGAAACCCAGATAACCTAATGATCGGCACAGCAGGACTCGCACGACATCTGCTTCCAGGGTAGTTAGTATTCCTACCAGGGCAGCCAGTCTCACCAGTTTCCCAGGCCTACGGGCGGCGCGGCGCCGCGGCCAGAGAGCGCTGTTGGCCACAAGTCTGGCAGTCTTCGATGTCCAAATAGGGCAGAAGAGGGGTGCGCCACGAGTGCATGCGAGATACATGTCCAACGGCCCCATGTCTGGCCCCATCTGCAAGTCCAAGCAGCGCATCCCCCGGGCATGGGATCACCAGACCCGCTGGCCGACAAGCTGCAGCTCGACAAGACGCACAAAAGCACGACGCAAATCAAAGTTTGGACGTTAAATCGACGACAAAAGAACAATACGTCGTAGCGAAAACTGACAAAAAGCACAGGCATAACACGCGCACAAAATGGAGACTCGACGCTAAGACGTTGAACCGGAAGCAAACGAGAAAGTGCGAAAGCACGCCGTCCGTCGAATGATGAACAGCTATCGGACAAGGGGGGCAGGCGAGGCAGGGCGGCCGGGGGAGGAAGGCAGGGAGTCCCCTTCCTGGCCAAACGCAAAAGAGCTTGTGTTGCTGGTAGACGAATCGGATGCTGGCCCCGGGCATGCCAGCGGCTCCGTCCAAGCCTGGCAAGCCTGAAAGGTGCAAAACCAGGATCCCTTGTCTTGCGTTCCAAGGCACAAAAAGGATCGAGACGAAATCAAAAGGAACAAAAACCAAAAAAGAGCACCAACCCCCAAACAGGCCAGGCTCCTGAACAAACCGGTCAGAAACGAAAGCCCCAAAACGGCGGGAGGAGCAGATGCGTCAGTTCAGGCTGTGCCTCTCTTCGACTAGCTTCGCGTGCGTAATGCACACCCCCCCAATGATTTTCAAGAAACTCGCAAGGCCCAGTGCTTGCATGCCAAGAAGGCAAAGCAGCAGAAAAGCAAGAGCAGAGAAACCCCCCCTAGGTGAGCGAGAATCCAGAACGCACCCCCTCCCATCCCTGGTGGGTTTACCGGATCTGCACTGGGCTGGCTCGGCGATGTGATGTGTGGAGTGGTCGGACGCAACAGTGCATCTCGTTTCTGTGAGGCCTTCTCAAGGCCCCTCACCCCTTGAGAAACAGACAGTAGCGCACCGAGAGATCACCACACCACACCCTCTTGCAGAACCTGGTGCCTGGGTTTCCGGGTCTCTCACTCCAAAGACAGAGCATAGGTCCGAACGAAACAGAAGAGAAAAAAAAGACACCCGCCGGGACAGCACACCACACGGCTGGTTCTACGGGGGAAAAGCAAAGGAAAGAAGAGAACAACAAAGAAAAAAAAACACGAGTACACGAGTGTGGGATGATGGAGACCACGCCCGTGCGCCTGTTCAAGCTGCTCGTATGCCCAAAATGACTGAAAAACTTCAAAAAGAAGCGAGGAAGACCGAAACGGCAGTACGCAAAAAAGCGAGGCGAGAAAAGTGGACAAGCACGAGCAGTGAAACGGCGAGTTACCCAGAAAGGAAAACGGCAAGGGCACCTTTGCCACCTCTCTAAGCTTGGTTCTATCTGAGACGTCAAAATGCGAAAGATATGGAGAGTGAGAGCACTGAAAGAAAAAAAAGAACTAGCGTAGATACACGACGACCCGTTCTATTTGACAGGACGGTCTGACAGCTCTACAACTCAAAAATACTCGGGAGTTGCACTTGCCGTCCAAACTGCCAGTGTGGCTGGCTGTCTCACACACACTTTGACCGGATCGTGTCTCCGTCACACCGTTACCACACTTTGTCTTTTCGTCTTTGACGTTGTTATTGGATCGCTGTCGTGTGCTTGCATGCTGCCAGGCGTTCTCAAAAAGAGGCCGCATCGTCCTCGGGATCTGTGCTGTAGGCTACACCCAGCATCTAGCACATATTTTATGCGCCGTTCTTGCTCTCTTGCAACTCCCAAGGCGTTTGCTTTCTGGTGCGGAGCCGCAGCTACGTGCAGGGGTTTGGGCTTGCCTGTGCACTCGCTTACTGAAAGGGGAATAGGGCATGCACAATGGACGACAATTCAAACAAAACAAAAACAAAAAAAAAGCCAAGACGAGATATGCACGACGAAGCACAAAAAGAAAAAAGGAAAGGTTGAGCTCTGGGGGCGGAGAGAGGCGAGGAATCGCGATGGGGTTAGGCGAATCAGCGGGCTTGGAGAGGCAGAAAGAGGAGGGAGGGAAGGAGAAGCAAGTACCGACCCTTGGCCTGTCGGGCCCTACAAATACCAAATACGTTTGCTGGTGCTCCGCCCTGGGTGGCCCCGTACTCCGTAGTGGGTAAGGCGTTGTGCATCGGACGATGGCCGGTATTTTGCCCAGATAGGGTCAAGAGATAGGGCGTTGTGAGGTCTTCGTCTACGGGATATCTCTATCTGTCATGATACAGTACAGTAAAAGTACGATGTACTTGCAGTGCAGCGTGAGACAGCATCGTATCGTGGTAGCCGATGGGGAGCACAAAATTAAGACACAGTAGGATTTACGGGGAGAAGACATGTAGTGGGTGGATGTTGGCGCTACATGTCCTGTTTGAGAATAGACTGCGTTGAGAATATATGGAAAAAAAAAAGACAAGAGAAAAACGAATAATGCCAAATGAGAACCAATGCGGTGAAAACGAACACGAAATAGAGTACAAAAAGATGGGAAAGGAGGAGAAAAGGGGGAAATCAGAAGATGAGAAACCCTGAAAAACGGATGGGAAACAGAAAACAGGAATTTGCCCACGTGGAATCCACGAGAAGTACGACGTACGTCGTACACGATGACAGGAACAAAAGGATGAGACATGGAGAACGGGAGAGGCAAACCCGTGAGAAAGGACCAAACATGAGGCCACCGTACGATGTCTATGGTAGAAGTTCGTTTGATGTAAACAATTCATAAATAAACAGGGAAACGGGAGGCATGGATGAAAAAAGAGAATAAAGCCAAACAGCAAAGAAGATACCGGTTGTAGTGGAAGCGGGTAATTCTCACAAACGGTCGCAAGACCGCACTGTTTTTAGGAGATGCTATTCTCAAAACTGCGAAGTGCATCTTGGAAAGAACGGAGTAATACTGTGGAAGGAGGAGACAGGCAGTAACAGGGGCGAAATGAAATGAAAAGAAGAAAAGAAAGAAAAGAAAGACAAAAAGAGAAAAGCATGGTGGGGGTGAAAAAGATGTCATTGACAGACAAGTTCTAGATCTGTGGGCAACCACAACCGGGGGGGGACTGTAGAAAAAGGGACAAAATGGGACAAACCAAGGGACCTGTTCTAGATAACCAGGAAAAAGCGGCAAGGAGGGCAAGCGTAAGAGGGCAAAAAGGACCAAAGAAGAAGAAAAAGAACAAGAAGAAGAAAAAGAACAAGACGAAGAAGAAGAAAAGGACAGAGGATGTGCAGTTCTAGACCCTGGACCCGTATTAGCACACATCGTCGTACATACTTTGTACTTGTGCGATACGTATTTGTTTTCCCGATACGTCGATGTGCGCGTTCGATGTGCGATGTGGACAGAGATCGCCGAGTGCGTTTTTGCGGCTTTTCCTGTTTTCTTTTTTTTCCTTTTCCCCCCTTTCTGTTCTAGAAAAATCAAAAACACTCGCTCAACCCACCCATCGTTGGCATATTCGCTACTTTCCTCGCTATTTGGTCTTTCTGATGCGCGTTGACTACGACAGGGGTGGTTAACCGAAGCGAGGGCGCGTAAACGGCCTGTTGCAGATGACCTGTCATCTGTCATCTGTTGATTTTGTTTTCTTTTTTGTTTTCTTTTCTTTTTGTTCAATTTCTCCTTCCCTTGGCCCCATAACGTAAAGGGAAGGGGCTGCGTCACCGCTCCTTCCTATCTATCATACGGATCATACGCGCCTACTTACAAGTACAGACGCCAACCGCTGAGCCCGTCCAAGAAGGAGGGCCCAAGGGGATGGGGAAGGTGCTTCCCCGGTTAGCCACCGGGCACGGCGGGGTCGTATTCCAGGAAGGGGCGGCACATCTTGGCCTTTTCCACATAGAAATGCCATATTACGACGCAATCGCACCTTCCACCGATGTCGTAAATCGCATGCCCGCACACCGTGTTGTCTTTCAGCTGTCCAAGGATGCGATTCCGAGCAATCTGGGGGGTTGCACTGTGGGATTTTAGAAAGTGCCCAGGCGGCATACGACAGTGAGAGGTGTATTACTCTGTACAAATATTGGAGTGCTCTTTCCCGAAATGGTTCACACCAGTATTCAGACGGCAGGCCTTCTGTAAGATACAAGTCAAGTCTTCACTTACAAGTCAGACACAGATTTGTATCTTACTCACATTGGCTGTAAGATGCAGCTCCATCATGCAGCGAGTACGGGGCAAATAACTCTGTATGCTTCCTTCTTTTCTCGTTTGGTCAAAACATCCCAAATCAAAATGAAAACATCCGTAGTTACTTCATGTCCCTGCATTGAACACCGTACCGGTTTTGACCTTTGTCTCGCATTTTTACTGCGATCAGTGCAAACCGTCCAGAGGATTAACGAGTCTTTGTTTTTTTCTATCTTTCTTTTCTTTTCTTAACTTCAGCTCGGGAGAGCCCATCTCGCTTATGACGAAATGGTCACGGGATACCCAAGCTCAGGCTCCACAACGTCAACGTTTTACTTTTTTATTCTCTATTACGGAGTATTACCTCCCCATTCTGTCTTCCTTTTCTTTCGTTCCTTTTGTCGAATCCTTCGCCCCCCTTACGCGTGGCAACCACACGAGCAAGCCACGATGCCCAGGTGCCCAGGTGCCCAGGTGCCCAGGTGCTTCCTTTACTTTCTTCTTTCGCGGCAGTTTTGCTATCTCATATCGTATCTTTCTCTTTTCTCCATGGGACACACCCCATACTCTTTCTCTCCTTAGCTCTGCCCTCTACCCGCAACACTTGTCTAAACGAGATTCTTCAATGCAGCCGTAACGCCTCGCTTGTTGCTTTCGTGTTGTTTTTCTATTTCCTTTCAGTCATATCGTCGTAGGCGTTGTGAGTAGTGCTTGCACGTCGCAGTCCGTCGTCATCACAGGCTAGAGGTCCCTGCCCCCCTCACAACGTCCATCCCAGGCTAGCGAGCAGACGATACTGGGATATTCCTCGTTCCCTCGTCGTATCACGCCCCTCCCTCCCTCGCTGCGTATTTGTATTTCCATTCTGGCCAGCCACGCTTCGCTCCTTTTCCACCCCCCTGAGTCGGATCCTCTAGCTGAGAAACACAGAAAAAAAATTGGGGGGGAAAGGTCATTCATGATGTGCCTTACAGACGTTCTCTGCGTACTGCGTCTTTCCGTAGTCGTCGATCAGCCTTACCCGGCCAATCTGGTGTCGAAACAAATAGAGGAAATACAGGGGACAGTGCTTTAAGAGGAAAGTGACAATACCAAGTACTTTTTTGTACCTATATGTCGTTGGCCTCTAAATCTCGTCACTTCTTTCGATGTAATCCTATGCATTTCACAAGTAAACAAGAATTAACATCCTCTTTCTTGAGCCCTTATTTGTATTGATTAATTTTGCCCCCTTCACCCCATCCATTATCTCCAAGAACATCAAGTAGTGGCACAAAGGTTCTTCAGCTGTCGTTTCCCCTTTCTTCCCCCACTCCCCATTGCTTTTTTTCATCTTGGCAACCCCCCCGTTGATCCTCGCTATCTTTTCACTTTTTACAAGTAGCTTGCGGCACCTCTTCAGTACAAGCACTCCATTGATCGTACAGTAGTCCGTATTTTTCTTTCTCTTTCTCTCAAAAACATGGTCAAAATCTTGTTCACGTGTTCCATTCAAAACGCCACATGCTTGTATCTTCATCTCTTTTTTACACTCTCGTTTGATCATGGAAATTTTGTGCTTGTTTCTCATTTTTAACTTTTGCGCCCCCTCTTTTCCCTCAAAATGTCTCACACGTAACTCGCATATTTGTCTGCTGTCTGCACGAGTTCGGAGTTCACTTCCCTGTTTTTTCAAACGTCTCGTTCACTTTTTCTTTGTTTTGTATCGTCCATTCTGCACATTGAAATTGAGTCAACGTTGGCATAACGCAAGCCTCGTCACACTATTTCTACCTCCGTCTCCCAGATCAGGGTAGTTTTGCCTGCCCTAGCGTTCTGCATGCCGGGCCCAGCTTTCCCTAAACTAGCACATCGTAACTGTGTGCCTCAGCCGACTTGACCACACGAGCACACCGTTAAACGGCGCAACAAATCCTGAAGAAGAAAAAAGGCAAGAACTTTGTCGCCAAAAAAAAAATAGTTGCAAAAGTCCGTCCGTTTCTTTGTTTCCACTTCAAAGACTTGCTTCTTGGCCAGGCTGATTATCTCACGTACATATGCACATTAAAAACAAAATTACACCAAGCCTGTACCATATCTTACCTGCATTTTTTCACAGCTTTGCTTGGCCTTGTCTAATTCTCCCCGGAGAGATTCTCATCACCTAAAAATGAAAAACACCGCGCGTGGTGTAGATGCCGCTCATACACGGAATAATATCTCGCTCTTTCCGTCTCCTTTTCTTGGCCGCATTAGCAGAGTAAGACGAACACTTTCGCCTTGTATAGACTTCCCCCTTCTCCTTTTTTCTTTTTCTCATTTTTTGTCCATGTACCCATTTCATTCACGCCTTCTGCCTACCTTTTTTTGCACATCTGTTTGCTTACAGCCCTTTGCCGGCGTTGGGGACCAGCAACAACAGGATATGCAGCTCTCTTGCTTCCCCGCTAGGACTGACCAGGCAAGGCTGCGAGATGTGTGAGGGGGGGGGGGAGGGCATCGCTCTATTATGTAGTTGTCACTTGTGTTGGGGCGGAGAAAACGAAAAGAAAAAAAAAAGAAGAGAAAGAAAAAGAACACAACAAGCGAATCTAGAGCCAAGGATTCCAAAACCTGCCTAGCACACCTTTTTTTTATTCTGTTCACGACCTGCTGTCACATCCGGCTGTTTTCTCGTCTCTTTATTTTCTTTATTTTCGTGCATGCCACTGATCACACGCAGAGAAAAAAAGATGCACAAAGACCAGAGAAAAGAAAAGGGCACAAACATCGTCTGTCCTCTCTTGGGGTCGTTTCCCTTGACCGGTACACGGACATTATACTCGTTTTGTCGACGGGCCCCGGCCATTGCTTGCCTTGGTCGTACTAAATCTCTATTTCGACGTTGGTCGTGAATAAAGAAAAGGGCAAGCTATTGTCGATCATACCCATCATGACTTGTTGGCGGGCCTCGTAGCCTTGTTGTTGTGTACTTGTCATTTATCGATGGTCTTGTTGGCGGTCTTTGCAACGGGGTTTTCGAGTCTGCTTTCCTCCCAGCCCGTCGGGATTCGTTGTCTTTGTTTGGCCTGCCTGGGTGGTTGGGAATTTCCAGAAAATCAAAAAAAAATGAGAAAGGATTGTCAGGAACGTCCTGGAAATAATTCAGAAAGTAGACTCGCTATCTGAACACTTTTGCTCACCGGCAAAGTAGCTTGCCCACTCTTTTCTTCCAGGTGGGGAGAAGCTTCTGCAAAGTGTCAGCGCGTTGTCAACTGGCGAGAAGTAAAAGAGAGGGAACAAAGTGATAAAGTGACACGTAGCTTACGAGTAGAGTTCGAAGCATTGCTCAACCGTTGAACCCACTGTTTAGTCGATGCCCGCGCAAAACTAACCAGATTAGCATAAATTATCCCCAATTCTCTTTCAACTCTGTGCCAGCCGTGCTCGTTTGCTGCAAGAAGATACTTGGAAGATACTTGTACCTCCTAGGCAAGAAGGTCTCCAGAGGGCCAGTATGGAGAAAGGAAGTAAGCCAATGTCCTGTGCCTGGTCTGGCCCACTCTCGGCCCGTCTCAATCACTACCGCTGCTGCCCTGCCCTGCCCTGCCCTGCCCTGGACGCCGGAAGTTTGTTTGCCCAGAGCACATACGTTCCAGGAAACAACTTAGGAACACGATGCCCATCCAGCCTTGGGCTAGGCCTCTTTGTTGGCGAGTTGCTGGCGTTTGGGCAGCATCCTGCCCGTCCAAGCCAGGAGCTTTAAAGCCAACAGACCTGCAAGGGTGAACGGGCTGAAGCGGTGAGTTGGCTGGAAAGTGTTGGCCTTGTCTGGTCGTGTCTGTTGGCGTTACCCCCCATTCTGTCAAATTTGAGGGGGGCCAACAGCCCACCAAGCCGGGACAGCTTATGCAACTCGACTGTTCTGGAGCAGCCTCCTCTGCTTCTCCGGCAGTCAGAAGCCAAGATGCACTCATACCAACCCACTGTGGTAGGACTCTGCTCCAGCAGGCGGCGTTTGATCTCCATTCTGACCCTCATTTTTGCATATTCCCTATGTAAAAGTACAGTTTTTTCAAGGAGGGCGGCGTACCTCACACGACGCACGAGTAAGTGCTTGCATCGTTTCCTCCGATCTGCTGTTGAAGGGTCTGCTGGAGGGGTATAGAGGGGCGTATTGACGCAAAAAATACATCATCTGAGCAAAACGCAACCGCACACCCCCCTCGTCTTGCCCCACCTGGCTTGGTCTGGCTGGAGCGTCCATAAAAGCCCCAGTAATTTAGCGAGAGTGTGGGTTGTTAGTTCACAAAGAAGCAAAGTGTTCCTGAGAAAGAAAAAAAGACTTACCCGGCGGTGATGGGCGTTTGCTCTAGGAAGAGCTTGGAAGGTGAATCCGTATCCTGGCCATCTCACGCCATCAAGTCTACGCAACCCTGCGGGACGGTATTCCGCTGGCCTGGCCATTATCTGGTAAGCCCGATCCTTTTTTTAATCTGTAAACACTGGACTGGTTGAGATCACCCCTCGCCTCTGGGGGATCGCATCTGGCTTTTTGTTCGGACGCCGTGGCCGACAACAGGCGTTGGATAATCGCACCCCAGCACCTACAGCCAGTCGCATTTTGGCATCGGGCGGTTAGGCGTAACCGTAGCCTCCAATCCCTGACGGACTTAACTTTGCTCCGCGGTGTACTTTTTCGGTGTTTGTCTTTTTCTTCGTACGATATGCAGCAGGCCCAAATCGGAGAGGGCATTGGCTGTCTCATGCAGAAGGGTGCAAAATAGTCTCGAGCGCGCAGAAACTTTGGAGCGTTTGAGGATCAAAGTTGCAAATTCCCAAATGCTCAGGGACTCTGTACGTCGTTCGTAGCCGTCGGTTTTGCTTTGAAACCATCTTGTTCAGCCAACCCCTCTAACCGCTAGATTAGAGGAACAGCGACGCTGCAGGAAACGGCAAGGGATTAAATGGAAAAAGAAAAGGGTGAAAACAGATGCAGGGAGACAAGTCGGAGGTTAGCTGTAAAATAGGCAGTAAAATAGCTCTGCTCCATAAGCATCCTGCAGCTTACAGAGCAGAGCCGTGAGGGGGTTTGAATGTGCGTTGGAGAGGCGAGACTACAGGGAGAGGAACGAGGAACGAGCAAGACAGTTTCTTGGTATTGGGATCTGAAAGCTACACTGCCCTTGATAATTATTCGTCCTCGCCACAAGTATTTTCGTGGTGTTATCTCCCCTGCTTCTGAGATCGAAACGGAGGGGGATCTCTCTCGACTTCGACGAATGTCAGGTCAGAGGCTTTTTGTGTGCGCAGGTGCCACCGTTTTCACCGTTCAATGTACTTTTTGTCGAACGATCATTGTTTACAGAGGCAAATTCTGTCGACACGTCAAAAGAGTACCCGTCAGGGGGGGCGTTTAATACACAACCTACTTTGTAGGGGCACAGATTGACACAGAGGAGCAACAGCTGGCGGGGGTTAGGTATAACGTGATGTCCGCCTGGTAATCGTTGGATCGTTGGTAACATGAGAGGGCTCGCTGTTGCATGATGGAATTGTTCCAAATCTTCAATTTTTTCCTCCTCCTCCCCCTTCCCCTTGTTGTTACATACTCGTAAAACATACAAGCTCGTGCCTAGGACATGGCCTGAAAGAAGTCGTTCTCCGTTCGAGACATGCTCGTTTGGCTCCGTGTTCCGTATTGGTTGCTTCGGCGGCGCTGACCTGCTCGGATCGTAATGGTGCTCGAGGTGTATGCAGCAATAGCGTGCTCAGTGTTCGTGGAGCAGAGGGGTTGAGGGGACATTCCCGTCTCATCTGCGGGCGCACTGACCTGTTCTGTTGGCTCTCTCCCGCAGTCCGTATGGACGCGTTGGGCGATTGATCGACGGAACTGTCGGCTAGTGTGTTGGCGTCCCGTTGTTCGCCAAGCCCCATCAGTCGAAGCAATAAACGCCTATCTAACGGAATTGGCAAAGTTTCCCCCACACAAATTTGGCCCTTGATCAGCCACTAGAGCGCTGCTCATCCACTTGAAACCGATGCGGCTCATTTTGGGCTCAGCTGGGATGGACACCCGGCGTGGTATGGCTTGTTGAAAAAAGGAGAACAAGGAGAGGTGTGTGAGCGAGAAATATATTTTGTAGAAAAAAACGAGGCCAGAAAAAAAGCATTCTGTGGCGTGGCGAGAATCATTGCCGACCGTATTCGTGTTTGACCCATCTTGGATTGGATGTCTCCAGTGCGTGGTGGATCGGTGGCCGTTAAGAAGCAATGTGAGGGAGAGCGAGCCAAGAGTTAAAACCCCAAACGGTGCAGAGAAAAGGAGGAGTGGAGAGTAGTTGTTGTGTGTTATCTCAGTCGGTTCGCAATCCGAGTACGACGTGGTCGAGATATGTTCGTAGTTCGTCCTGTCAGGTGATGTCGTTTGCTTCGCCATTTTCACCATGGTCCTCGTCAATCCCCTTTGCATTTCCTCCCCTCCCTCGACACGACGGAGAATGAAGCCCCTTATCCTCCGTACCAATATGTGCTTGTCCGTCCTGTGGGTGGGGCCGAATCTGTACCATTGTGTTGCCACTGTGATGTGACAGATGCCATTTTTTGCGGTCTAGATGTTATGTTCTGTACGAATACGGCAAACGTATCGGAGAAGCACTGGTCCTTTGATATTATTCCGGGTAGCATCCAATTCTGGTTTGCAACAATACCTTGCAAAAAGAAAGCTGATGATGGCGAAGCAAATCGAGGCGACGGGTACCTTCCCCGGGTTGAGACCGTCCACGATTCCAAGGGGTCCTATGATGAGAAGAAAAGGGACCAGGGGCGAAGCACATGCATTGCGGACCTGCTAGAGGCGTGTTGCCTCACTGTTCCGTTTCCACGAGCCACCGTCACAATCGTTATGTCTCGCGAACAAGGGGCGGAGGAGCTCTCTATCTCTCCCTTGACTTCGATTGCGGCGTCCCGTTGCCGCGGGGCCGGGCAGTCGCTTGTGTTCGTTTGTCTTGTCTCGTTCTTTGTTCCGTTCCTGGAATTTTAGTGTTCGCAAGATACACGTACTCGCTTCCTGGATATCGGGAATCCAGGCGAGTTTCGTCAACCGACCGGACTGACTCGCCGCTTGGCCATCAGGTCCCCTCGCACTCCACGGGCAATAGGACACTGGGTTGGACTTGGAAAAGCCGAACTCCAGTCTGTGTGCGCTGTGCTCTGACTGCCGTTCTGTTTGGCTTGAGACAATAGCCTAGCTTGCCAGCTAAAACGCATCCGGGGCCCTTCGTCGATGCACAGGGGAAGCACATTGCTTGCATCCGGGTGCTGTCTGTGCGAAATAGTGGGCGGGCGATGGAAGAATTTCGGCGAAGAGGGACTGCGGGTAGGGGGCGTATCATGACGTTGGTCGTGCACAATGTACTAGTACAGTGTATCCCCATACTTGTACATAGAGTCCAAACGAAGAGAAGACAACTGAGATTCAGAGCGGGGGTCATCGGTCATGGCAGCGTCCTCGCTGCCGTTGGTGTTGCTGAAAATCCGGCACACGGGGGCCGTAGGCTCCATATCGTGGGCTTCATATCTTTGGCGTGGTCTGGCATGCTTCGGCGCACTGGTTTGGCGAGAGGGTGCTGTGCGATTTGACAGTGTCCCAAAGGAGTAATGATCGGGTGTGTCGGGGATCTTTCGGTCGACGAATGAGGCAATGTTGAGTCGAACGTGTGTTTGTTGTATGTCAGGGAAGACGAGAGAATGCGAGAAGGTCGGTCTGAACTTTCAGATAGAGCAACAGCAGCCTTTTATTAATTTGTATGAGTAGGTGCGCCTTGTTTATAGGAAGGCTGTTCACACTTGCCAACTCAGAGATCAAAAAAAAAAAAGGCAACAGCCAAACACCTCCGAACAGAGGGGGAAGGAACATACGATATGCCAACAAAAATGGAACCATCTCCGCTCGCTAGGAAGGAGCAAACAAGCGAGTGGGAGACAGATGTGGCAGTCACCCTCGACACCGTGTGTTTCGAATAGGGAAGGGGCGTCCAGGAGAAGAGGAAGGGACGCTGAAGCTATTGGCTTCTCTTCGGGAAGTCCAAGAGGCTACATCGTACTGGGTATCCATTGGATGCGAGAGCGTCCAACTGCTCACGGCAACTTTCAGTGGCAACTTCGCGTGCAAATGGCCTGGTCTAGCCAGCCTGGGCAAACGAGGACGAGTACGCCGGGGCAGGTTCACCGCTCGGTGACTCTGTGGCCCTGGGACAGTGGTGTATCATGGGATGTGGAATAAGTTCGAGGACGTTAGCATGCAGTAACAGGCAAGGGCGACCCACGTATTGGCTTTGGTTCACTTTGCACTTGCAACGGAGCACTTGCCTTTTTGCAAGCCTGGCTAGCTTTGCGCGTCTTGGTGTCACTTTTGTGGCGCACCGCAGGCGTCGCAGCTACACAGTGGCATGTTGCAGTTCGACCAGCGAGGAAGCCAATTTCACATCGCAATCGTCGCGATTCCGCTTGTTCGCAAGATCGGGAAACGCCCGCTGCCGGTCGTGGCTGCACGGCGCAAATGCATCGTGGAAAGCCGGCAGCTGAGACACTCGGGGGAGACAAGCGTTGTTTACTTTTCAGGGGAAAGCGCGGGAGAACGCAAGCCAGCTTCACAGATGACTAATAATATGGGCTAGTTCGTCTTACACGTGACCATCGTCATTTTGTTTTAAGTGGGGCGGGATTATTTCAGTTTCTGGCTTTCTACGACGTGAGTCTGCCCACTCTTCAATACCGGGCTGACGGTGGTTTCGGGGGATTTGGAAAGCATCCTCCGTGGCGCACCGGGACGTCCGTATTCCTCACGGTGTATTTGGAATTAAAACATCGCAAGGCTAAAGGCGCGCGATTGCAAATTATTTTCTCGTGCTTTTCTACAACAATGCGACGTTTTGCTCGCCATTGTACGGCCTTTCCGAGAAATTAGTCAGCCCCTTCGCTTTTTGGATTTGTCCGAGGAAGGCGTGCCGAGGCTTCCAGAGCTTGCAGAGCTTGCTGGCGGGCAGTGTCGTCATGGCTGTTATACAAATCTGCCCGAGTCGTCCGAGTCGCCGCATTGCACCGAATCGGCCACCGGGTCGACCATGCTCCATGTCTCTGCATCGCCATCACGTCCAAAGGCATTTAAAGACACACGTCGCGAGCTTTGCCAGCATCGCCAGCATTCACAACATTCACAACATCCCATCATCAACGAACCGACCCAGCATCACTAGCCTTCATAACAACTTGCGCGCACCCAGCTTCTCGAACAACGTCCTTGCAGCTCGCCGCACGTACTCGAGCCAACCATCATCCAAGCCGCAGGCTTCGTCACATCTCCCACACAATCCCCAGCAGTCGCAAGACAAACACAGCGCCATGTCGGACAAGCTCGTACCAGCCAACCCGGCTGACGTCATGGTCATCCGCGACATCACGCCCAACGTCACGACCTTGTCGGTACCCTTCCTGCGCGGCGGCGTCATTGAGATTGGCGGTCGCTGCACAATTGTGCGCATGACCGGCGGCGGCGTGCTCGTCTTCTCGCCCGTCGCCCTCACAGCCGACGCGGCCGCCGTCGTCACGCGTCTCGGCGGCAAGCAGGGCGTCCGGTACCTCGTTGCGCCCGACATGGAGCACCACATCTTCTTGTCCGAATGGCTCAAGGCCTACCCGAATGCGCGCATCGTGGCGCCTCAGGGTCTTGCCGAGAAGCGCGTGGCCACCAAGGGCAAGAATCCCCGCGTCAACGTCGACGACCCGTTCTTTGCCGTCCTGCAAGACAAGCGCAAGCAGCCCATGAGCGAGCCGCAGTCTGTCGCGCCCGACTTTGACGCCGACTTCGGCCTCGTGTACTTTGACATGCACCCCAACAAGGAGGTCGTGCTGCTGTACCGGCCCGAGAACATTCTGATCGAGGCCGACCTCATGTTCAACCTGCCGGCCCTGGAGCAGTACCAGCGCGTCGACCCCGCCACGCGGCGCGGCGCGCCCGGCAGCGCCAACCTGCTCAACCGCATCTTCCAGGCGGTGATGAAGACAGAGGGCGACCTCAAGTGGGCGCGGCGCTTCCAGTGGTACTTTGCCAGCAGCGGCGACCGCGCGCGCTTCAACGAGGGCCTGCGGGTGGTTAACGCCTGGCCGTTTGAGACGATCATCCCCTGCCACGGCGAGACCATCACCAAGGACGCCAAGGCGGTCTTCCGGAGGGTGTTTGAATGGCACCTGAAGGACAAGAAGAACTGATTATTCGACATCTGGGTTGCGGAGTTGGGGACATGGTGTTTTTTTGTTTTTGTGATATCCGATGCCGTATTTTATGGTACTTTTTTTCCGTTTTTGCATGTCACATACTTTAGGAGGAGAGTGGACGGCAGGGCCGCTGACGAGGCGAACCAGCATGTATATGTACATTTACACCACCCTGGAGTCTAGATTGTATCAGGTGGAAATAAAAAAGAACTTATCAAAGCGCCAATAGTTCAACTGTTGCCAATCGGGTGTTGATTTACTAGCCAATAATACCACGATCGCATACCTATGCTCCGTAAGATGCAAAGGATTGAATGAAACACAATGTTCGAGCAAGCGTATTACTGTTTCTCGCTGTGTGCTGATGCCCTGCATTGTTGGAAGGGCACAATAGGAAGTGCCGGCAGCGCTAGTCAATTGTGACCGTGGGGTGTTGTCAATGGTGAACCACGAAAGAAAGAAAATCAATATATACAATTTTTCTTCGGAAAAAACCGAAAAAAATGAAGAAAAAAAAACCAGGCAAAATAAACAAAGTGCAGGATTTCACATGGATTAAAACCAAAAAAAAAACAAGTAACAGTAGAAATAAATGTACCGGTCACCAAAAAAAAAAATGAAAAGGATTAGCAAAAAGAAAAGAAAAAATAAGACAAAAAAATCTTAAAAAGATAGCATCTTTTAGCAACTCCTCGTTTCGATCAAGGGACCTCCGGGTTATGAGCCCGGCGCGCTTCCGCTGCGCCAAGTTGCTTTTGTGCTTTGGGTGATTGATGGTTCAGAAAGGGCCTCATGTCCATTCATATACCCCATTCTTGCCACGGCAGGGAGGCTTATTCCTATCAATGGCCGTCTGGCAGAGTTTTCTTCCCATTGTTTGGGTGGGAGACGAGCTGGTTGCGCGACTTCGCAAAGTATGACTCTTATTTTCGACCTCCACTTGCCTAATTTGTGACACGGCTTTTGGAGTTTTTTTTGGGGCATTGTTTGAGCCGGTTTGTGGGCTAACGGCACCTGCCTGAATAGCGGCGGATTTGCATTGTGTTGCATTGAATGCAGGAGCCCCAAATTCAAGAATTAGGTAATCAAAGTTTAAAGGTGGGGCTCTTCTAGAGCGCGTCTTTGTCGCGCGACTGTACGGAGTAGCTTTTGGTTCCCTCAGCTCTCTCAGCTCTCACCTCAGGATCGTCCACACCAAAACCTGCTGACAACGGCGGCCGCCTCGGTGACCCAGAAGACGATATCGGGTCTGGAGGAGAAAGAAACGGCTTTCTCTGATGTTTCCATACGCCGCTTTCTGCCCGGAGTAGTGCTCCAGCAAAGGCAGAATGCAGCCCGAAAGGTAAGGCATATCCACACTGTCTGTTTGTTTCTTCTTCTACTATCACTCTGCACCACCACACTGCATTTCCTTTCTTTTCTTTTCTGCGTTTCTTTTTCCTTTTCTTTTTTCTTTCGTTGTCCACGGGGATCCTGCGGTGAAGACAAACCACACATCACAGGAAACGGGGAAAGAGGACCGGCTCTTTGCCATCTTCTTACCCCCTTTTCCTAGTCTCGAGATTCATCTTGCAAGGCTTTGGGCGGGTGCCACGTCCCGAGCTTCGAGCTTGACTATGAGAGACGGGAGGACAGAGACGGAGCGGGAGGACGAAACTGCGCAGAACGAGACTGGATGAGGCACACCGGACCTGAACACATCTTCAACCTTAGTCTCCCTCACGTTCTTGTGCTTTCGGACCTCTCTGTCGATGCCTCCCAACCCAAGAACAGAGATCTGAGCAGGAAGGTTGGTGGTCCCCGGTGGAACCCCGAAAGGGGGAGGGAGTGCGAACATGACTGGAAAGGCAGGGCGAGGAGGAGACGAGCGTCAACGAGAAGGCGATTGGGCAGGGTGCATCTCGGTCTGGACCCCCGATGCCGAAACGACAAATGCCCCTTTAGGCCAGAAGGCCGCTGGCACGAAAGTGTCGGCCGCCGGAATTGCGACTGAACACACCAATGGGTCTCTGCCTCTTTCTGTTTCTTTCGTTTGCTCTGTTTATTCCTCTTTTTCCTGGTTGGCCCTGCCCCCTTTGTTTCTTTTTTCTTCCTCTTCTTTGCCCCCCGCTTGCATTTCCAGACGGTCCAACTTGTTGGGCGGAACAGGGAGGATATCTTTACTTTGGAACGAGGTTGCTGTCCTTGCTCGTAACACAGCTTGGGCTTAGTCGATGACTTTACAAAAAGCGTATAGTTTTCAATCTGAGTTCCGGGAGAATCGCAGACGTGGTGTAAAAGCCATGGCTCTTCTTCTTGTCTGGAAAAGGGGTTTGGTGTCCCAAAGGGAAGAGAAAGAGGGAAGACAGCAAAGGGTCGCAGAGACAAGGGCGAACATGGGGCTATCATGGGATTCGAGACGCGCGACAGAGCAACACTGCCTGGGAGTGAGAGAGAGATGGGGAAGGTCGAGGCCCAGGAAGCGTCTTTCAGACCCGTGCGGCCCCGTTTCTTCTTTTTGGGCTCTCATCTCCCTATAGACGGGAGACGGGTCTAATCTAGACGCGGACGTCGCCCAAAGGGAACGGGAGGCACAGGACGGAAATCCCAGGGTGACTGTGCTCTCACCCCTCTCGTCTAACTGAATCTTTTTCACGCTCCCTCTTTTCTCGCGGCCTGCTTTCCCCTTGTTGTTTTATTCCCTTTCTTTCCCCTGGCACACTTCCTTCGTCCGCTCTTTTTTATTATTGCTTCATAACACCATGTCGCTCTTCCGTCTTGCGCCCAGTGATGTGAAAGTCTTAAATGGACAAAAACAAAAGCCAAATTTGATGGATCCTCGCCTCGCTTTACAGGTTTCGTTTGTTTTCTGAGGGGTGTTTCTGGCACAGAGGCGGGCGTGCAGACCAATGGCTGGGGCAGGGCTCTTTCGAGAGTTCTGAACCCCATTGACGCTATTCGTCCACCCTCTGGGTTGGGCTCCTCCAGGAAACAGGCGGGATGAGGCGAAGACCGCAAATGAGAACCACAAGAGAGCTAATCTGAGGGCACATCATACTACTGTTTTTATTTTATTTTGTTTCACTTCACATTGTTTTTGACTCGAGATCATATTGTTGACGAACCTCGCTAACATATAAGACTTTACATATTAGGTACTTCGACGTCACATCACAACAGTTAAGGACGGCTTGTTGTTCTTGATATGTTTCTATAGAAAGACTACCCTAGATTCCAATCTTGCCTCGACGAGGCCAACCGTGAAACTCCACGCAGACAAGGCGCTGTGTGTATCCAATCCTATCCCTTCCTCTGGTGAACGAAGTGCAGAATAAAAATAGTATAATGAAATAAATAAATAAAGTAAATAAATGATATGCTCAGGAACATAATGTGACAGCTATCCAGTGTTTTAGCCTCTCTCGATCACCCCATTCCAATCCATGTCTCCCCTCACACTCTCCTCTATCTCCCTCCCGACAACCGCCACGCCTTGAGCGGTAGCGCCTGTAGACGCAGCACCTGCGGCCGGATGAACATGGTAAAGGCCACCGTGCCCACCAGCACGCACAGGATGTTGACAATGTAGTAGCCATCGCGCTGCTGCTCGCACGTGCCGCCGCCGTTGATGCACCGCTCCTTGTCGAGCTGCATCGCGCACGAAAACGCCTCCGTCACCAGCGGGCCCTTGAGCTTGGCCGCCATCTCGGCCGCGCCCGGGTGGCACGTCGCCTTGGTAAAATAGTCCACCAGCCGCAGCACAAAGTACCGCGGGAACGTGCCGCCGAGGTTGCTGACCGTCGCCAGCAGCGTCATGTACGTGCCGCCAATGGCCGGGTCGGCAATGCGCGCGTGGAACGCGGAGACGGCCACGAACATGACCGTGTTCATAAAGGTCGACATGACGTGCTCCAGGATGACCACGAACAGGTACAGCGGGTTGACGCCGTTGGCCGGGAAGAAGATGACGGTGGCTTGCGCGAAAATCGCCGCCACCAGCCGGCCCGTGAAGCCCCAGCACCAGATGCGCATCGGCGTGTACTCCTGCGACCACTTGCCAACGTAGTACCCCAAACCAATCTCAAAGGGGAAGTCGATGAGCACCGTGAGCGCCAGATTGTCGGTGCCAAAGCCCTTTTCGAGCAGCTTGAGGTTCGTCACGCCGTCGTTGGCCTGGAAGCCGATCTTGGCAATCAGGTGCACCAGGATGATCGTCTGCACGTTCTTGAGCTTCAGCACGCCCCACATGATGCGGTACACGTCCCAGACGCCCTCCTCGTTGTGCGCGCGCTCCTCGCGCTTCAGCAGCGCCAGCCCGAGGGTGACAGCGATGAACATCCAGCCCCAGAAGCTCAGGTAGTGGCCCAGCTCGATCAGGCCCACGTCCAGCGGCACCGCGCGGAACCAGCGGTTGGCAAAGTCGGGCGAGTTGAAGGCCAAAAAGACTGTGTACGACAGGAAATGGCCGCCCGTCAGGCCGACTGTTTGCGCCGTCGAGGCGTACGAGATGTTGCCCGGGGTCAGCAGCGTCAGTGCCCAGCCGTCGACGGCAATGTCCTGCGTGGCGCACATGAGCACCAAGAAGAACCACCAGCGCGTAAAGTTCCAGACCGTTGAGCCGCCCGGCTGGCCCATGGTCTCCATCATGCCGTCGACCTCGGACCCGAGCCAGATCATGCCGAAGCCGGAGAGCATCTGGATCGGCAGGATCCAGCTCTTGCGGCGGCCGACCTTGGGGCTCCAGACCGCGTCCACAATGGGACTCCAGAGCAGCTTGAGCGAGTAGGGGTACGAGGCGAGCGTGAACACGCCGATCTGGCTGTAGGACATGTGCTTCTTCAGCAGGAAGGGCACGGAGCCCGTGGCGAGGCCCAGCGGGATGCCCTGCAGGAAATACAGCAGGACCAGCAGGCCGAAATTCCGCTGGTCCTCCTTGGGCAGTTCAAAGAAGCCGTGGTTGTTGATTTTGGGGGTGGTGGGGATGTGGTCGTCTAGTGTAAAGGCCTCACGGGCCATGAGGTTCGAGGTCACGGCATCCGACTCCTGGTTGCCACCCTTGCGGCGGAACTCGACGCCGCCGTTCATCTTGCCGTTGCCGTTGCCGTTGCTTTGGCTGTGGCCGTTGCTGTCGTCCGTCTGGATGGACAGGTGTAGCTTGCTCGTCTTTCGCCGTATGCTTCCGTTTTTCGTTCCGTTTCCGTTTGTGCTTAGGTGCTTGAGATTCTGTCTGCTCGAAGGGGAAGGTGTTCTGTCTTCATCGGAAGTGTCTATGGGAGGCCCGTCTACGTTGCGGGTTTTGGAGCGTCGAGATCTGGCACCCATATGGAAGTTTTCGAGCTTAGCTAGTGGTCTCCAAGTATTTGGAGCGGTCGTGTAGGTAGAGAGAAGCTTGTGGGCTCCAAAGTCGTCTGTTTGTAGTGTCCTCGGGTCAAAGAAGTAAGGTGTGGTAGGTGGTTGTTGTGGGTTGTGGCAGATAGTGGAGTGCTAGATGCAGATTTGTAATATGGCAGTATTGGTAGTTGAAGTGTGTCGATGTGGTGTAATGTTCAGTATGCTGTTGGTATGTAGAGCTGTACGTCGTAGATGCTGTCAAGTTGTGAAACGGGAGAGATCGTGTATGGTAGGTTCCAGTGTGTTGGTAAAGAAAGGATCGAAGATGTCGAGAGACGTCGGGCGGGAAAGAAAAGAACACGGCCGAGGAGGAGGGGAGGTCACAACGTGGCTAAGACGCTTCGTTGGCCTCTTGAGACAAGCTTCTGGAAGGCGGGACAGAAAAAAAGAGAAAAAAGGAACCGGTAGGCGGAAGGTGGCCAACCAGCCTCAAGGGGGTGATCGTCAAACTCTGTTTAACGCACGACCACTTCTTCTGGTCTGGGGGGCGACTGCCTGGGGTGTGCCTGGGCCGTGTAAGTGGGTGTGACAAGGACAGTGGATAAAGTGTAAAGTGGCCGACCGGAAGGCCGGGGGACCATTTGTCGTCTCTTCTTCGGCGGAGCTTTGGTTACCTTTTTTTTCTTCGGTTGGAAATCGGCCGCAGCTAAAGCAACCGTGGCCTCTCAGTCGAGGTGGTGGCGAACGGAAAGGCGCCAAATAGGCGGCAGGGCGATAGCTGGAGCTGCCCAACGGGGGAAAACTCGAGCGGAAAACCGGGGCTAAAAGCGAGCGGACGAGGGCGCTGCGACGGTGGGAGGATGTGCTTGAAGCCCTCTTTGACACTTCACGATGCCGTCGACGTCGAAGCTATGGAAAGGGGGAAGGAAAGAACAAGAAAAAAAATAAAACACGAGCTGGGAGGAAGGTGCCAGCGAGGCAAGACACGCCAAATGCCAAATCGGGCAATGCCATGTGTGGGGGAGGTACAGTTTCACGTGATTCTGATACCGCTCAGGGGGCGCGCCATGTGCTGCCATTGGTTGGATTGGGGCTGGTCCATCCCATTTCAGGGGAGGCACGACCCACTGCTGCAGGGGACCGGTCCCCTAACTTTGTTAAGCTTAGTCATTTTTGGAACGCGGTTGTCCCCCAAAAGGCACGGAAAGCTTCATCGCGACGCGTCTCGCCCCTCACCCACAGCCTTGTGCAGCCTCAGCAACCATGGCATCGACACTTGATGATGAGATTGAGCAGCTGCGTGAGCGGGGTATGTATTCTACGCCCGGTATATTTGAAGAGTTTAAAAATGAAAGGAATCATTTGCTAACCTCGCTATGCGTTCAGCTGCTCTTCTGAGGAAACAGCTCCAGGTGCAAACTTCCACACTGCTGTCTGCCGCGTCGACGCGCCAGCTTCTAAATGAAGACCCCCGCCGCGATACTGCCACGAGGAAGAAGCTGCTGAAGCTGTGCGACGCGCACGATGCCCACAAGCAGCAGAGCCTCTACCGCGCAGGCGCGTCTGTGACGGCCTTCCGCGTGCGCGACCCGGATCCCAACGCTGTCGACGGCGGGCGTGTGCTCGGCCTGCGCTTCGACGTCATGATGGGCGCGCAGTTTTTGCGGCCGTACTACGTGCTGCTCAACCGCGACAACGATCGCGTGCGCCCCGGCTCCCGCAGCAGGGCCCACACCGACGCAGAAGCGCCTCTCCGTGTCCACCGGCATACGGTGCCACCCTCTGTCCCGCTCGGCGGTCTTGCGGCACGGCATCTCGGTGCCACACAGTACGCGCCCTCGGGGCCCAAGTCCCCGGACCTCTATGGCTTTGCGCGCACAACACGCAGAGCCCTCGTCCGCTACCACAACCGCCTAGCTGTGATTGGCGACCTGCGCAAGAGCGTGCAGCAAAAGGCCACGAAGGCAGCAGCCGACGCCGCTAGCAGCGGCGTTGATATTGACACCAGCACCCTCCTCGCCGACGTCAGCGGAGCCGATGCCGAGGCCAAGCAGATCCGGTTCGACTGGGCCGACGGCCGCACGGGCCGTCTCGTGCTAGACGACGGCGGCGACATCCAGAAGATGGTGGTCATTGGCGCCACGGGCGTACGCGACCGGGCTGCTGTGCGGGCCCTGCTGGCTGGCGAGAAGACGGCGATGGGTCTAGTACAACGGATGAGCGGTACGTGAAGACGCAGGCGTGTCATTTCTGTACCACTCATCTACAGCCACGGTTTACTGCCCGTAATACGCATTCGGGCACGGCAGCACCACTCGCGTCCTACCAGAACCATTCGCAGAAACCCGCCAGACCGAAGAACAACTACCCGCACAAAGGGGAGAATAGAAGCCCCAAGCAAGTCTGCAACTTTCTCCGCATGTGATCTCTGCCGGCGAGGCCATGATCTGGTCAACAGCTACCTGACGATGCATTTGCCGTCAAGGTGAACAACCCACGGTCATAGTCTAGCTATGTTATAGGCACGGTCACGTATGGTCAATCGTCGACTTCCCGGGCTTTTGCACTGCCCCAATCTCAATCTCAACACCGGGGTCTCGTGGGTGAGTATTCTACGTTCTAGAATGCGCAGCGGTCAAGGAAATCCGGGCCCAGACCAATTTTTGAGTCGACTCTCGCCAATCAACCGAGGAATGGAAAAATGAAAAAAAAAAAAAAAAAATTCTCGGTGACCGGCGAACAAATCTGGGGAAATGAGACTCATCTTGGCAAAATAGAGGTTCGCCCGCAATACGAGCGTCTGCCTTTTATTCTATAAGGCCGAGGACGCCTTGCTGTTATGGTCTTACCACGGAGTCTGGGCTATAGAGGTCGTCACCGGGCCGTGTGTTATTAGAATGAAAAGCAGTGCACAGCATAGAATGATCCATTAGGGCATCAGTGCATGTTTCCTCTGCCGGGCAGCCACCCATTATCATGCTTTTCTTATGTCTCTTTGTCGTGTCATGCACTTCCCGTTTTTACCAGTGTTTTTTTACCAGGCGTCTGCCCCTTGCGCCCAATGACTCGTGTATTGCCTGTTAATGGACAACAAGGCAATTATAGGTCAATATAAATAAAATGAGCAAAGGAGAAACAAACAACCTCCTGCCGCACCTTACGGCACGATCGGTTCAACGCCCTGGGAAGGAACCAATGCCAACAAGACAAACGAAATGATAAAACAATCAAAAAGACACACGGAGGGCTCCATAAACAATCTATGCACACGTGCAGAGATGGGCCGAAAGGGAAAACAGCGCGAGAAACGGGGAGAGAGCGCGATAGAAACAAACCCCTTTCTAATTTTCCGGCCAACCACCTGTTCCTGGATCTCGCTGTTATTGCCTCTCCTTCCAATATGATCTTACCATGGCATGATACTGGATCAACCGTGGTAAAATGTCTGTTGTTAGTTCTTTCTCAAAAGTCACTAAGTGCTAGAAAATTCTGTCTTTTGAAAGTCCTAGGCACAGCTGAAGAAAATAATGAGGATTGTAAAAAAAAAATACACTGGATTGATAGATACTGTTCTAGGTTACTTATATCTGGTAAGAATAAATACAAAATAATAAAAATAAGATCGTAAAGGCAAACATGAACACGACACAAACGGTAGTTGATTGTAGGGGAAAGAAAACGAGCAAAACAAATATTAACACATATTCAAAACGAAAACATCCTTTCCATATCCCTAAGGTCAAGCTGCGTCTGTTTCTAATTTTGATTTTTTTTTGGTTGCTTCGGGGGAAAATGTAGCATGGATCTCTCTTTCAAAATCCTTCACAAATGAATTAGATTAGAAAAGGGCAGCGACGGCAACGGCAGCGGCGACAGCGCCGGCAGCACCGATACCGTTGTGAGCAGCACCGGCCGTGACAACGACGTGGGGAGCCGACGTGGTCGGGGTCTTGGGAGCCGAGGTGCCGGTGCCGGCGGCAACACCGCTAGGGTGAGCTGAGCTCCAGGCCTTGGACGCAGGCGAGGAGACAGCCGGGGCGGGGGGCGCCGGAGCAGCGGGGGTGCTCGCAGCGGGAGCCGGGGGAGCCGGCGAAGAAGCAGCAGGGGTGCTGGTGGGGGCGACCCAGGTGTTCGCCGGGGGCGAGACAGCAGCCACGGGGGTCGACGAGGCGACGGCGGTGACGGGGCACACAGTGGTGCTCACAGCCACGATGACGGTGGTGAGGACGGTGCTCTCGGCCGGGCACGACTTGACGGTGGGGTGGCAGCTGATGATGGTGCTGGTGGTGGTCGAGAAGATGGTGCTCGTGGTGAGCTCGACGCTGGGGGAGATCTCGGCGGCGGGGGCCGTCGGGGTCGAGCGGATGGTGGTGGTGGGCACAAAGAAGCTGGTGCTGCTGTACGGCTCGTCGGAGCAGTCCTTGTCATCACCATTGGGAACGCCCAAAGACTCAGTAGCCGTGGCATAGGCAGCCAGGGCGAGGAGGGAAACGAGAGCGGACTTCATTTTGATTGTGAAGGAGGGCTGGTATTAAAGATATAGGTGTAGTTGTGTAAAGGTAAGGTTGAAGGTGATGGGTAGAGTCGTGAAGTGTGTGGGCACAAAATGATATTATAGATATTTGAACGAGTGACAAAATAACGAGCGGTGGTTGACTGAAAACAGCAAATAAGGGAAAATGCGTGATCTTGTTTGGGAGAACAAGAGAAGGAGGAAAGAAGGAGATGGGGGAGAGAAGGCCATGGGCCTTTTATTTATTTATTGCAGGCACTCCTGCGGCCCCTTCATCGACGAAAGGGGATGCCGTTTGCGTCGGCAGTAGACTCAGAGCAAACGTCGAATGCAACAGGGGAGGACATTAGGACGGAGAAGTGCGGTCAGCAAGGGGAGGCCCGCCCGTGCTTGAGACCATCATGGAATGTTAGTCCAACACGCAGGGGATGGATGGGTGTAAAGTGCGATGCAACTTGACTTGGACAGGATCCTAGAACCACCTTCACTGGAAGGATGCGAGCGGAGGTAACAGGCTGAATTCCCAGCACACGTTAATTGCTGCTCATTTCGTGTATGTTGTGTCTTTGTTTCCTGGAGCGTCTGCCGCTCGACCGTCTGTCAATGGGGCGGAAGCCAACAACTGCGCAACAGGAGAATCTCGCCACACTTTGCAGGCAGAAACAATTTAGCAGGGACAGCAGGAGGAAACCTAATATCGAGACAAGAGTGCGTATATTGCGGCGTCAAATTCCAAAATTAAACACGCGAGCGTGCTTTTGGCAAAGGCAGCCCGTTTCGTTGGCTAGGACGGGTCGTTTCTGCAACGGGTAAATCGAGATATCAGTTGGGAGGGTGGGCGGATGCAGGGGGGCAACGAGGGGGCCAGAGAAGCGCGCAAACGCTCCTGACATGGTATTACCCTCCACAGATTTTCGGGTAGATCGCTGGCAGGAAAATCGTCGGCGGCTGTGTAGCGAAGTGTGGGTGCTGGTTCGTTCGTACCATCCATGGCTGCTGGCTGTCAGGCACATTTTCTTGGTCGGTACGGTAAACAAAGCCGTGGACGTGTGCTCCCTCCCTCTTTTTGAGTCGTGCATGTCTTGCTCTATTTTCTGCTTGCTCGTATTTGTAGAGAGGCGCATTCCACAGGAAGACCCGCCCAAATTGGCTGACGCATGCGGCCAGACGAGAGGTAAAGCAGTGCACCCTCGGCGAGCAACAAGGGATCTGTTCCTGCATTAGGCATACTGTAACCTGGCTCCGTCTGTCTGTCGTCGATATAGTGCGAGGCCATGGACTGCGCCATCTTGTGACTTCATTTTCTTCTTCTTTTGCGCTGTCAAACCGTGGTCGACAATCGTCTGTCCTTTTTTCTGTCCCAAGTAGATGGTGCGGCGCTTGTGGTGTGGTTGGAGTGCAACTAAAATGGGCCAATGGCTGGCGCTCCTGTCAGCTGATGCGTGTGAAACGAAACGAAACGGTAAAACAAACACCTCCTTGCTCGTCCGAGCGGCGGCAAAGAAACGGACGTGAAATGCAGGACACCGAGCGCCAAGTGATCTGCTCGCACCGATCACTTGCAGAAAATGTCATTAACGACATGGCTCTCTTCCTTTATCGGATGGAAGTTGATGTCAGTACTCCGTATTGGCCACGAAATAAATGGGATGTGATGAAGCACATTGCAGTCCGATAGATGAGATGGCAAGACTTCAAACAAGATTTCTGCTGCTTAAAGCGATGTGTGGCTGGCAATATGAAAGATAACGCATGCAATATGCGATGCAGGTTTTCTTGTTCTTTTGTCCGTGGCATCTTGATTTTCTTCTAGAACGTGAATAGAAGATCGGCGGTAGTTGTTGGTACTCAGGGTAAGGCATGTTGTGAAGCGTGAGGTGGATGTCTGGTGACGGAGGAAAATAATTGATTGGGAGAAAGATAGGAGACGAGAGCAAAGCCAGGTTTTGGTCAACTGTTGCCCCGGGTTTTGATTCCGAAACAGGAAGTTGTTGATGCATCGCTCTTGCACGTTTTTGCTCACCTTTCCTCGCTTTCTTCTGGCAAGAGCGATCAGCCAAGGAACGCGATATGGCAAGACCAACGTCATCGGCACTACAAGATCAGAAGGTGCGTTGGCAGGCGGGAACTAGCGCCACTAACGGCCACGCGTTGTAGAACGGCCGGCACTAATAACAGGAACGAAGCAGCACTGGAATCGCATATCTGCTGCAGCTTCCAGGCTTTATAGCTGCTTAATATGGCTTTTAAGACGATGGATCGCATCTCCCAGCCTTCCCTGCAGAAAATGACGTTTGTGCAATATGTGCATTGTGTATTCAGAACGTGTCCTGATAGAGGATATGCTTGCATTCTGGAGAACAAGTAAATCCAGCTAAAGGCAAGAACGCTTTTTCTATTTGGAGAATTGGACCTCTGCCTCCTGCCTCGTCTCATGCAATATTGCGTCAGACACATTCTGCTTGGCTACTCAGCTGGCCTGGCCACGCGCTCCTTCCTTTGACAGTTGGACTGAAGCCCGAGTGAATCCAATGACCGCAAAATCTCACCAGACGTGTGCCCAATGAAAGATCCGACTTCACCCTACCCCCAACAGCTCATGCAAGGCCGCCACACTTTTTCGCTGTATTTTTTGTTTCTTATGCGCCATTCTCGTCGCAAGCCCAAAGCCGGGCCCAGTAGGAGGCCGTGGAGGCCTGGGCTGAACTGGGCTGCCCCCCGCTGCCTCCCCACGAAGGCGCTAGAAAAAAGAGAAAGAACCCTAGCAGCGGCCCGCAGTTAGAGGGGCAGTGCTTGCTAAAAACGGCACCCACCACTTTCTGTTGGTTTGTCCCCTCGTCTTCCCCCCTCCTTCCCTGCTTTCGCTGGAATTTTCGTCATCGCTCAACCAGACCCAGACAGCAAGAGCCTGGGGGCCAGCTATGCAGTCGCCGTTCGCTCTTGCCTTGTCGGGCTGCACTTCGCTGCAACTGTGGTGTTTTGCACAGGGAAAATCTGCTGTAGGATGACATCGTTAGCCTTGTAGCCCCAATTCTCGTGCCTTCCTGTCGCCGTACCTTCCCTCCGCGTGCTCTTCCCTGCCTTCCTTCCCTCTCCGTCTGCCCAGACCTGGCTGGCCAGGCCCTCTTTCCTTGCCAAGCCGAGTCCCTCCTCCTTCTCGCTCACGCGCAGCCCCTCCCCCTCCAACCTTTTTCGCTGCGTCCCCGTCGTTTCAAACCTTACTTCGCTCCCCTCAACTCCAGCAAAGCCAAGTCAGCAGCCCACAGGCCTCGCCAACCTCGTCTGCTAGCTACATACATACTTTACTTGGCTTCTCTCGTGTTTGGCCATTTATTTTTCGTTGCCTCTCTCTCCTCCTTCGTCATCGTCTGCATTTCGTCGTTCTTCAGCCTCGACCGATCAGCGTTGTGTTTACTTTTTTCGAAGTTTGCTACTTAGCCTACATCCAACCGGGCGTTGTTTATTGCACTTTTTTCGCCTCTTTGGCTGTCTCTGCCAGCTACCGAGTTTTGGCTCTAGCTTTTCTTTCGCCTCTCTTGTACTTTGGCTGTCCTCCTTCGTTTATTAACGTTCTACGACCCTCAACCCTCCCTCCTTTTGCCCGCCATGACCCGCCGAAGCCGCGATGTGATCGACGAGCGCGACTACTTGGACGTGCGTGTTCGCGAGCGCGAGCGTGACGTCGACCGGGATCCTCTAGGCCGCTACTTCCAGGAAGACCGGCGTAGCGATGCTGGTGCCCTTGTCTTGCGGCAGCGCGAGGTTGAGACCATAGAGCGCCCGAGGCAGCGCGCACGGTCGCCGAGCCCCCTTCGCTACCGCGAGGTGATCCGGGAGCGGTCTCCGTCGCCTCTACCACCCCCTCGAGAGCGTGAGGTAGTTGACCGCGTCGAAATCCGAGACCGTGTGTACGACCGGGAGCGCGAGCGGTACCGTGAGCCGTCCCGGGGACCGCAAGAACGGATTGTGACACGTGTTGTTGAACGCGAGCGGGAGCGAGAGCGGTCGCCGACTCCCTCACCGGAACGGGACCACGACCGCATCCGCATTATTGAGCGGTCCCGTGTCCCATCGCCAAGCCCGTCACCGCCGCCGCAAGAACAGAGACAGCTGGTTCGCGGCCCGGTTGTGGAACGCGAGGTGATTACACATTACACGGATGTAGACCATGGTACGTGAAGACCCTGTGACTTATTTATATTCTGTGCGTGCACCCTCATGCTGATTTTGATTTTTACACATCAGGCGTCGTCTATGCACCCCGCGCCCCCCCTCCAAAGCCGGAGCCGCGCCGTGAGCGCGAGCGTGAGCGCGACACAGAGATCGATATCTACTCGTCTCGCCATCGGACGGAAGTCGACATTCAAGACCGCGAACGGAGACGCTCCCGCTCTCGCTCACGTCTGCGGGCACCTCCGGCTAGAGCGTCCGAGAAAGAAGTGATTGTGAGGTCGGACCGCCACCACCTGGAGGTCGATATTGACGAACGCCGTCCCCGCCGCTCTCACTCGGCTCAGCCCCCCGTGCGCGCGGAGCGTCGGTCCGGCGCCGTGGCCGACGAGGCGAGGTATATTGAGACGCGCATCGACGAAAGAGGGCGTATGGGCGAGGCGTACAACGGCGCCACCAAGGACTGGACCATTGTCGACGTGCCACCTGGAACCGAGCATGTCCGCATGGACGGTGTTGGCGGCGCAGCCGCAGACATTACCTGGCAGCGCTATAACGGAGTGCGTCGGACGCGGTTCATCCCAGAGCGTGACGGCGAGATGGTCGTGGCGCCGCGGCGCAAGCCCCGGGAGGCGCCTCGCGAGCGGGAGCGGGAGCGATCGAGTCGGGGTGAGCACATCAATGTCCAGATCATCGACCAGAAGCACGGCCACGGCCACAGCCGCGACCGCGAGATCGAAGTCGAGACCGACCAGCGCCTGATCATGATGCCGAGTTCGCGCGCGGAGCTGATGCCCGCTGCGCGCAGCGATATGTGGACAGAAATCACCAAGGACCTCGTCTCACGCGAGGCCATTGACTACCTCGGCTACGACTACCAGGAGACCGAGTACTTTTACTACATCCTCCAATATCTTCGCTACGTATGTGGGCTTCCCCCCTTTTCCGTCTTTCATACTATCGTCATTTACTAACCCCCGTTTAGGAGGACGTCCAAGAGCTTGTTCAACTGTCCGAGCGCATCCGTCGCCAGCGCCGCAAAGAGCAGTATTCTGAGATTGACATTGATGTTGATGTCAAGCACCGCCGTCGCAGCCACAGCCACCACCGTCCTCGCCGCGAAGAGGAGCGTGTTTATGAGCACGAGGTGGTCGTTGATCATCTGCACCCCGGTTATTACCGTTAAATAATGGGATGAATTTTCTATTTTGCTTTTTTTGGAAGAGCAGGGCTGTGTTGGATGAAAGGACTTGATTTTTTTCTTTGGCAAATGTTGTTTTGTCCTCGGTTGATTATGAACAGCGATAACGATTTATGATATCATCTACAGCAGCACATGTCAGCGGGAGGAAGGGGGGGTGTTCTCTTGGCTTTTTTGCGGATTGTTGTTCGAAGTACGTCGTACGTTCTGGGCTCATTTAGCGGACATTAGGTCATCATTTCACTTTGAAAAAAAAAAAGCAAAAGATTGTTAGCAAACCTTGTGTACGTCAAGTGCAATGAAGTGAGCTACGCTATCATGCAATACATGAGACGACTAGACCGGCCTTACATGTTGGTTGGGGTACAGTGTGAGAGCGTCAACATGCCGACAGTGGCATATGAAGCGTGTTCGTCAGGCTGAGGGTCACGACATTTGTGGCAAGGTGATGAGGCTGCCTCCGTTGAAGGGCGCCCCGGGTAGGATAATTTAGACTTTTTTTCTTGTATAAGTTGTTGGGGTTTGGGGTTTGCCTTGTTCAAAACAAGAAATGGAAAGTAAAAAAAAGAACAATGAACAGTTTTCCGTTTTCCGAGAAAGAAGTACCAGCCAGCCGCGCGCCCGTTCCCTCCAACATAAACCCGCGTATCCTTTTCTTCCCCGTTCCCTTTCCCCCTCCTCCCGCCATCCTTCCCTCAAATCGATTCAAAAAAATCGAACCACACACAGGATGTATTTCTCGCTGGATGTAGGTCGTCCTTCCCCCCACCCCGCAGGATGCATACTGCTCGTCTCAGATCATGGCCTGGAGAGCGGAAAAGCAGCCCATGTGGGTTGTGGTATTGTGTTGGTAATTTTTTTTTGGTCGGTCGGCTGTCCTGTGAGAACAAGGTGCGTTCCTTTTTTTGTTTCTCGTCGTTGGTAGGTCGGTGGGTGGTAAAAAGTGGTAGTTGGTGGTGGTGGTCGTTGGTGGTTAGGTGGGTTGTAGGTAAAGTGTCGGGTTGGAGGGAGTTTTTATTGAATTTTTTTGATTTTGTCGTTATAAATTATGTGACGTCGAAAAAGAAAAGCAAGAATGAGGCGGAAAAGGTAACAAGAAGAAAAGACACAACAAGAAACGAAAAACAAAAAGAGAACACCAAGGACAGGAATACAAGGAGGAAAAAGCAACTGAATGCCTGTCCTCCGTTCTTCATGCACTCAGCCCCCCCTCATCGTCTTCCACTTCTTTATGCGCTCGCCTTGACCTTGGCCAGAGCCTTGCGCTCCTCGAAGCGACGCTGCTTCTTCAACCGCAGGACCTTGAAGCGGTCGAAGTCGGTGAGGGCCTTCCGCCGCTCGTTCTGCACGCGCTTCTTGTACCAGTTGCTGGCCTTCCACAGGCCATCGACATCGGCCTTCTCCCAGGCGGCCTTGACGGCACCGGCCCGTGCGGCACGGGGCAGCTTCGAGATGACAATCGCGGTCAGGAGGACATCAGCCAGGGCAATGGCTTGCCGGGTAACACCACCGGGGTTGGCTTCTGTGGCAGGGCCGTCAACGAGAACCTATGATCGAAGGAAACAATGTTAGCATATACGGCCGTTTTGTTTTCACTTTGTTCCAACTTTCGTGCCACCACTCTGCCCACGCGGGGTCCCCATCGTGGTCCTCCTTTTCTCCCGGATCCTGCTGTGATCCCATGCCCCCTTCTCCGTTCGAGGATATAACGCACCCGCTTGTGGTCGATGATCTCGACAATGGTGGCCAGGCGGCCGGCGGACGGGCCGCTCTGCAGAAGGACGACACGGCCGACCTCGACCAGGCGCCACTTCGAGCCGATGATTGTTGCGTCACCCATTTTGATGTGATTTGTCCGGGATAAAAGAGATCTGAAGAAAAGAGAAAAAGACAAAAAGTCGACGCGTTAGTTCATGCGCAAATGTGGTCGGGAGCAAGGCACAAGTCGGTGCGATCGATGTCGAAGAAGGCGGAGTGTCGAATGAATGTTGTGAGATGCTGTGGGAGAAGGGGAAAAAAACTCACGAATCTTCTGTCGCCAATTCGTTGTCGTGGATGTCTGGTTGTGAAGAAGTTGGAGGTCACAGCAAAACTAAGAAAAAAGGTCTGACGGGGATACTTCTTTCGCGGCAAGGACGATTTGGTGCGCTTTGCAAAAATTGTTCATCCTGCCCTAAGGCCGCCCCCCACTGAATTTTTTCTTCCCTCCTTATTTCGGCCGCACGGAATTATGTTGTTGCGGGGCGGCTTTGCTCAAAAAATATGTGTACCGTGCCGCTTGTGAAATTATACTGTACGGCGCTCACCAACACCAAAGACTTCACAACTTTCCGATCTCTTCCTTTTACATGCCTTTTGCGACGCAGCGCAACAACTCTGCTGCATCTTGTCAAATAGGAAATTCGTCGTAGGAAAGAAAAACAGACAAAAATAAAATACGCGCGGTTTGGCTTTCATCATTTTTGTAGTCGTGTAAAAGGCGGACATATTCAACTCCTTATTCAAAGTCACGTGTATATGTACATAGACATGTATAGAATTTATGTGTAAGTTAATGTACCTCTCTTCCCCGCCATTCCACAGTGCTGCCAGGAAATCGCTGACGCAATTACCTAATGCGGACTAGCTCCCATCCACAGAAGCCCTACCTTTTTCACTTTTCAAATGTTCATCTCTGTTTGCCGTCGAAAGAGCCTGACTCTGTGAACGAGAGAACGCATCTTCCACATCACATCACGACCACCCATCCCCTTTATTTGTAAGTCCGCAAACGCATTGGCTGTGCTGTGTGTTTGCGGGAGAGCTGGGAGGCTGAGAAGGCGTTTGCCGTCTTTTTTTTTTGTCCTGTTGCCGCTGGTTTGGCATCGCGGGAAAAAAATAGAATCGAGCTACAATTTCGATGCACTCCACCCCCTCCTTCTTTCAGCATACACCCCATACGTCAATACGCCCATACGCCCAACCGGCTCTCACCAGGATCACCCCCATTGACCATCGCCTTCTAGATCATCCCCCCCTTCCATCTTCCAAAATGGCCAACCCCCGTGTCGAGGAGCTTCCGGACGACGAGCCGACCAACGTCAAGGTCGAGGAGCAGGATGAGGACAGTAGCGATGCTGAGTCCGACATTGAGGTCGCCGCCCCCTCGGGCTCGACCACGGTCATCCACTCGCGCAACGAGAAGAAGGCCCGCAAGCTGCTGGAGAAGCAGAACCTGATCCGCGTTGAGGGCATCACCCGCGTGACCCTGCGCCGCCCCAAGAACGTATGTCCACTGTGGCAGCATGCCATTCTCCCAGCGCACAGAGAGAGAGAGGGAGAGGGAGGGAGAGACCGATCGCGAGCACTCCGCTAACAGTCTAGGTTCTGTTCGTCATCAACAACCCCGAGGTCTACCGCTCGCCCAGCTCCGGCTGCTACATGTAAGCATCTGCCCGTTCCGAGCTGCAGCTAAAGTCACAGCGTTGATGTCGACCAACCACTAACTCGCCCCCCAGCGTCTTCGGTGAGGCCAAGGTTGAGGACCTGAACGCCTCGGCCCAGCAGGCTGCTGCCCAGCAGCTGGCCAGCCACGACCACGACCACGACCATGCCGGCCACGACCATGATCACGACCACGATCATGACCACGACCACGGCGCCGAGGAGGGTGCCAAGAAAGAGGAGGAGGACGATGACGACGAGGAGGTCGACGCCACCGGCATTGAGGACAAGGACATTGAGCTTGTCCAGACCCAGGCCGGTGTGTCGCGCAAGAAGGCCATCAAGGCGTTGAAAGAAAACGACAACGACATTGTCAATTCGATCATGTCGCTGAGCGTGTAACCTTTCTTCAACCGGCCTCTACTACAGCAAGGATAGCAGCTTAGGAGGGCCATAACGAGAGAGTGCAAATACTCCCTCGCCCTGGCACACTCTTGACGGCGTCTTTGCTGGGTTGTCGTTTTTCCTTCTACAGCCATATTTACCAACCATTAAAAGAATATATTTCAAGGTCTGAACAAGTTTTTGCAATCTGCTGGCCGTCATGCCTGCGGGTAAATCGCAGACTCGGTGAAGGACGTTGAATGAACGAGATGTATCATGTTGCACAGCTGTTTGGAAGGTGCCGTTCTTCGTACAGCGGGCCGCTCCTGCTAAAGCGCTACCCATTCCAGCGCCACAATCCTCAACGCTGATTCGCTTCCGGCGGTCCGAGGTAGGAGGTGGCTGCCCGAGGCTGCCAACACAGCTCGCGAACAGCACCACGGCGACGCCTGCAGGCAATTGTAAAGAGTTTGAGATGGAATACAAGAAAAAGATAATAAATCGTGTCTCTTTTTAATACAATTCATTGCCATATGGCCTGCACGTTGTTTGGCCGCCTGCTGTTGCTATGCGTTGTTTTAGTCACGTGATGTATGAATAGACTAGCCGGATTTTTTTTAATTCTGCCAATCCGCCCTAGCTTTCCCGAAGTGCCAGGCCCAGGCACAGGAGAGAGGAGAAGGAGGGAAAACTGGACTCCCGAGCCGTTGTCGTCCTTCGCCAAAACTTCTACCAAAAAACCACACGCATCACCACTCGACGACATCCCCCTCCGCCCCATCCCCCGACACCCCGAATCCTTGAATTTCATCATGGCTGCTGTAAGTCGACAATGTTTTTGCGTCCGACGGCGATTGCACGGTCCAATTCGCGCACAGCGGCTGTTCCGAGTCGTCAATTCGATCAATTCGCGCGCGTCGAAAACATCGAAAACCTCTCATTGGAGGCGATGCACCCGACAGAGGACGAAGAAGAATGTGAAGCTAACTACAGCTCCAGAGATCCGCTGCCCTCAAGCTCGACTGGGCCAAGGTGACGACGTCGCTGGGCCTGCGCGGCCAGACGGTGGCCTCGCTGCAGGCGTTCAAGAAGCGCAACGACGACGTGCGGCGCAAGGTGCAGGCGCTGTCGGAGCAGCCGACGACGGTGGACTTTGCGCACTACCGCAGCATCCTCAAGAACTCGGCCGTGGTGGACGAGATCGAGAAGCGGTTCACGGCTTTCCAGCCGGCGACGTACGATGTGAGCCGGCAGCTCAAGGCCATTGACGCTTTCGAGGTCGAGGCCGTGCGCAACGCCGTAGCCACCAAGGAGACGGTCGACCTGGAGCTCAAGGACCTCGAGAAGACGCTCAAGAACATTGACGAGGCCCGGCCCTTCGAGGACCTGACCGTGGACGAGGTGGCGGCGGCCGAGTCGTCGATTGACGAGAAGACGTCCAAGCTGGTGTCCAAGGGCCGCTGGTCCGTTCCCGGCTACAAGGTGCGTCAGGCATACCGTGCCATTGTTTTGTTATCGTCTCCCGCCCATACTGACAACCCCACAGGAGAAGTTCGGCGACCTGGCCCTGCTATAAGCGACGTCCGTTTTCACCGTTTCCCTTTCCACCTTTCATCATATGTGTACTCTAGCAGCAGCCGTGGAGATAGCGGAGAGAAGATACTATTAGAAAAATACATTTCTTTTCTTACAAAAGCCGAAAGATCGGGCTGGAGAAAGCATTCGCAGACGTTGCATTTTCCCCTCTATTCCTTTCCCTTTGTGTTCATATACCATCGTCTCCCTTGCCCTCTATTTGTCCCACTTTCGAATCAAAACAACCCAAAATATCAACCTCTTTTCTTTCTTGTACCGTGCGAGCCGTGCTCTTGTTTTCTCTCTGTATCTTTCTCTTTCTTTTCACTGTTCATTTATATTCTTGTCGGTGCCCTGTTGTAGCCAACCGACACAGAGCCCAGCACTATGCTCGATACTAACATAATAGCTTTATGATTTGCTTGCTATTCTTTCTAACATACGGGATAATATGCTGAGCAAACCTGCAAACTATGCTCGCTACAAGTGTGCAAGATAGCCGTCTAATCAGGGACAGAAAATAGGACCGAAGACAACCCGACATCCAAAACGACCAAAGACCAAGGACAACCAAGGAAAATCAAACTAAGAACCAGCATACGCAACCAAGAGACACTATTGCCAACCCAGAACAACCCAGACAATCCAACCCGACCCAGAAAGAAAGTACAACACCACACAGGTCACTGCGCCACTCCTTGTCTACGGCCCCCCAGCCACCCAGGCCAGACCGCGCAGCATCGCCTCGTCGGCCTCGAGCGCGCGGCCCATCCAGGGCGTCTTGAGCCAGAAGGTGTGCGGCCAGCCGACGACGACGTCCACCTTTACTTCGACAGCACCCGGACCCGCCGTCTCAAGAGCCTTGGCGTAGCACACGCCGTCCGAGTAGAGCATGTCGTTGGTGCAGACTTGGATCCAGTGGCGCGGCTGGGCGGCCAGTATGTCAGAAGGCGCCTCGAGCGGCATGTAGGGAAGACCATCGCGGGGCACGAGGCGGTTCATGCGGCCGAGCAGGGTGGTGGCGAAGCGGGGGTTGGCGGCGCTGGCGTGGAGCGGACGCAAGGCGGGCGGGATGTAGGCCTCGCCGTTGAAGGCGTCGCTGGTGACGGGGCAGCGAAGGACGACACCGGCCACCCCACGCTGGCCGTCCTTGGCCGCCTCTTGGGCCACAAAGGCGGCAAGCTCGCCGCCGCTGGAGCTGCCAACAACAAGCAGTTTCGTCTTGGTCTTGTCCGGATGGGCGGCACGGAAATGATGATAGGCGTCGATGCAGTCGGCGACGCAGGTGCTGGCCGGGTGCTGGGGCATGATGCGGTAGCCGACGGAGTAGACGACGAGGGTGGGCTGCGAGGCAGAGTCGCTCGTCTTTGGCAACCGCGCGTCCTTCAGGATCCGCCGGCACGACAGCTCCTCGCTGTCGGCCTCGCCAATGTGCAGTCCGCCGCCATGGATGTACAGCACGGCGTAGTCGGGGTGGGAAGTCTCGGGCGCTTCGTCGTCCCCCAGGGAATAGGCCAACACCGGGACCTCGTAACCGTCCAGAGACGACGCAACCGCCAAAGGCTGCACGCGGATGCCGTCGGCCAGGTGGTGGTCGCGGGCGCCCGGCGCGATCATGCGCGCCGTGAGCTCGCGGCACTCGATGACATAGAGGGGCTGGCGGGCGAGGGGTGGGACGACGGGCCGGGGGTTGGGCAGGTTCTGGTCCCGTTCGTGCTGGAGCCACTCCGGGTCAAGGGGCGGCGGGTCAGCGAGGACGAGGTCGTCGATGTTTTGGGTTGATGGTTGTGGCGGTGGTGCCGACAATTGTGTAAGAGGGGCCTCTTTGGACGGTGGTGCTGGTGTTGGTGCTGCAACCGGCACCGACTCTGTGGGTTGGGCCATTTTGGAAAACGTATGGATAAGAAGAAGAAAAAAGAGAAGGAAAAAAGAAAAAGAGGAAGAAGAAGAAGTCTTGAAAAATAAAGCTGTTAGAATTAATGGTGTTATTTTGATAATTCGTGTAGTCGGTATGGTGGACGATGTAGACAGTGTAGACGAGAGACCAGAGCCGAGAGCCTACTGTACTAGTGACAGGGAGGGCTAGAGTGGTGTAAAAAAAAAGAGGAGAGGATGTGACGGGACAAAGTCCAGGCCCGGGCCAAATTTACGCAGCGCTAGCTGCGGCTGTTCCTCTTGGAAACGGACACTGCTGAGGGAATAGGGAAGGCTAGAAGGAGGGGAGAGCCGTGAGCCGTGAGCAATGATAGTGAGGGATAGTGAGTGGCAGGGATAGTGAGCTGTGGGCTGTGAAAGTGAAGACCAAAACGGTCCTGTCTGGATAAACACTCGAAAATAAAAAGGAAAGGCAAAGGAGATCGACTATCTTTTATATCCTGCAAGCTAAAGTGAGGACAAGGGAGAGCAACACAATGTCAACAGGTAATGCCTTGTGTAGCTTTCCTCTTCTTTTTTTTCTTTCTTTTTTTTCTTCTTCTTTTCATGCTCGTGTTATTGCCTCCTTACTTTGTTTGTAGGTTGCTTTTCTCTATTGTGGGGGTGTATGATTCGTTTGTCAGGGGGAGTGATGGGTGAATAGAACGGTTCCCAGCAGCCAAACACAGGTCGAGGCAACCGTGACGACCAAAAACAAGATAAGAAAAAGAAAAGAAAAAGAAAAGAGGATACACGGGACCAGGGCCACGTCCGGTTGTGATAGGTAGACAACCAGCCTGTGAGAGGACAGCAACAGCCCGTGTAAGAATGATAGATGGAGCACAGGAAGGAGAATGAAAAGGGAATGGTCCGCGGAGGTTGTTGGACAAGAGCAACTGGTGATGAGAAAGGGGGATGGAATGACGAGGTGGTGGGGCATTGCGGTGCCGTCCCCCTACGTTGTCAAGAGAACACTGTGCTCTGTCCTCTGGTATACGAGGAGGATGAAGAACAATAGGGAGAGGATAGGAAAGGAGATGTGAGGTCAGATCAGGTACCTTGTGTGAGCTTGTGTGATGGGTTGGTGTCGTATTTTGGCAGAATGAGGCTGTGAGAGTGTAATAGACTTGTGTAAAGAGGGCCATGTGGCGAAGGAGAAGAAATAAATGGACCTCGATTTCTAATCGTGAAAAGAAAAAAACAAAAGAAAGCAATTGCAGGGATCATGACAGAACAAGGCGAGAACAAGAGAAAGGGAGAAATAGACGAGCCCAAGCGAGCGGGACTGTGGACTCGGCGGGAGAGACGGTGAGGGAATGATCGAGAATCGACAAGCCAGCCCTACAAAAAGAAGGTGCTCTCGGTGGACTTGGTAAAGATGTGCCCAGTTCATCCCAGGTCGAGCCTGAGAAGAAAAGGACGGAAAATAAAGCAGGGCACGTGTAAGAGATTCCTCCGCGTAAGGGTGCATGACCGAGGCCAGGGTAGATCGAAAAGGAAGGGAAGGAAACGAGGCTGACTTCAGTCCCGGTGAGAGAGAAGAAAGGTGTGTCTAGGTGAGAGAGGGTACGAGTATGCTCATGATATGCTGGGGGCCGAGATTGATCGATTTTATTTTGAATTCTTTCTTTTATTTTCACTCACCTGGATGTTTATATTGATGATATCCGGAACGATTGTCTTCTTTGGATTGCTGTTTTCGTTTTCTTATTTCGTTTTCTTGTTTTCAACTTGTATCTGCTTTCATTGTTCGTCTTCCTGTTTATACTCGCCGTAACGGATCTCTTATATCTTTTTTTTGTCACGGTGTACGGTGTGGCATTACTCCGTATGCGGCAACGGAGGGATATGGTGATGTATGACGGCGTTGACGGGGTATGCGGGTGGTGAGGCGAATATGTGTGTCTCGTCCTTGGACCGTGGTGGTGGAAAGAATAAGAGTGCGTGTTATGTGCGAGAGTTAAAAAAGAAAAGTGAAATGCAAAATGGAAAAAAGAAAGAAAAAAGAAAATAAATACAGCAAAGTAACAATAAGAAAAGAGTACGTCGTAGAGAAGCGAGCTGACAAGGGACGGCGACCCCTTCAGCTGGGCCTGTCAACCTCTTTCTTCTTCTTTTTCTTCTTTTCCTTCTTTGTCGGAAGTCGTAATAGCCGTAATAGTGTACTTGCAGTGTAGTGGGTAGGGGCTTGCGGTCCACAACGGGCGTTCCCCCCTTTGGCACGCAAAACTGCAAGATAGACAACCCCCTTCTTTCTTTTTTTTTCGTATTTTCTTTTTCTTCTTCTTCTTCTTTTTTCTTCTTTTGCTGCAAGATAAACGAGAGGCGAGACGGGGGCGTACAAACCTCGATGTCGGTATGCCAATCAGCTTGTGTGGAAGAAGAACGAAGACAAAAAAAAAGTATGTACAAGTAGTGGTAAAAACCCGCAAGACAGAAACCGACTCGGGCTGAATAAAAATGGAGGGCCTCGGCCGACCAGGCCGCCGGGTCCTTTGAGAGGGGGGAACAGGATGGTATCTTGGAGAGCTTAGCGAGGGTTGACCGGTGTGAATCGAGCGTCGACGGGCTCCGTCTCTGATTCGTGGTCTCTTTTTCCTCCGCACAGAAATACACTCGGGGCAGATAGGCAAAGGCTCGGTCTGAAGGTCGTCTGTATTTTTACGGTGGCTGGGTTCAAGAAAGAAGTTGGAACTATGACTACGAGCACGAGCATCTTACGGCATACGAAGTAGGCATCTTCTGCGTCTTTTCTCCCGCATACGAGCCCGGACAAGATAATGTGTCGAAGGAGAGAAAGAGAGAAGGAGAGAGGGGAAATATGTGGGGAAGAAAAGGAAATGGGTGAGCTTGGCCCGAGAGAGAGGAGGGAGGAGGTGCTGGAACGGCGGTGCCGTTTATGGTCTTGGGGTCTTGGGATCTTTCCAGGTCTTTCTAGGCGGACAAAAGCGAGGCGAAGCGAGAGAAGGGAGCCAGACCGACAAACGACGGCCGACCCGCTTTTGACAGGCACACACGGGAGTAAGATACAAAAGACGATCGTCCCTTTGTTTGGGAGGGACCTTGCGAGGGCACACTGCTGGGAAGAGACAAAGATTGCCGAGGAATGGGAGAAATGCGGGTATTTGACGCTTCTGGGATTTCCGGTATTTTGGGACAGTCTCGCGTCTGGCCGTCTGGGAATGGGAAGGGATGGGGCTGCTGAAAAAGAGAGACATGGGGGTGAACAGGGATCAAAGTGAGGCGGCAAGAAAAAGAAAAGAAGGAAAAAAGGAAAGAAAAGGAGGTCAAGAAACGAAACCAAAATACAAGGAAGACAAGGAAGACGGAGAGGCAAACACGCGCGGCCTGCAAAGCCGACACACGTGGTGGCCCATCGGTGCCGACCAGTTCCCTGGAAGACGCACAGCGAATGCAATGCAAAGGTAAAGCAGAGGCCCTGCAATGCACCGCGACCCAAGACCAAGGCGTGCGTGACGCAGGGTGCATGCGCAGGGAGGAGGCCAATATGACAAGGTTTTGGCTTCATGGTCTGCTCTTGCCATCGGCCTTCATGCCGACCCTGCGGTCGTGCCTGCCGCTCGCTCTATCTCTCGCTATGAGACCTGTATGCACCAGGCACCTTCCCCAGCTGGGTCTCCCCCAGAATGCGTCAATGGGCGCCAAAAGGCGTCCTGAGGGACCTTTCTTCCCCTTCGATATCATCTTGGGCCGTGCGCTGTCCTACCTGTGGCATCTTGGCTGTGGCAGGCAAGCCTGTCTGCTTGAGCAACGACCAATCCGTGATGGCATTGTGCAAAAAACCAGGGACGCAAAACAAAAGAACAACAGAGGTCAGCCCATGCCAGGCCAGGCCAGGCCAGGCCCGCAGGCCGTAAAGTAAAAAAAAACAGGGACAGGGCACCCCTGGCTGGTCTGAGCTTGCGGGCAGGCAAGTCAAAGGCAAGAGGACGTCAGGCCTCGAAGAGCCTGTAAAAGACAGTCGTAGTGAGGCTGATGTCTTGTTTTTGCGATACGAAAGTCGTTTGTCTGTTTGCCATACATACCACACCTTTCGCCGTTTGCTACTCTGCCGAGACTGCCTCGCCCCCATTGTTGTCCGTTGGTGTTCTTGCGCGTCTGGCGCGGCCCCCAGCTGCTCGGGACGGCCGTTGTTGGATCGAGTTGTTTCGGGGTCTTTTGGGTATTGGGTGGTGGCAGTGGGCCGGTGGGTGTGGCCGTTCCGTTTGCTGGAAGTGGGGTTGGGACTGAACGAAGTGGTGGGCAGTCGAGGCAGGTGCTGGCCCGTCCTTTGGCGCCCCCCACACACGCTCGCTCCTTCCCCACTGTAAATTGGATGGACGGAAGCCCCCGTAGTAGCAAAAGTAGCGTCCAGCATAGCGTATTAGCGGGCGGCCGAACGACGTAGTGTATTTGCACTTTCGCTACCAGACCACGACCACGACCTCGCAACCTCAAGGCCTCACTCAACTTGCTGCAGCCGGTCTGTTGCGCCATTGCCGTCTTTCATTTGCCATTCCGACTGTGGTTGGTTTCCCATACCAAACACTTTTCCGTCTGAGAGACTGCTGTTTGGCAGACCTCAGAGCACAATACTCCGTGTACAAGCCGCGACACAATGCGAACGCGGTCACGAGCATGGCCATGATACGATATCGGCCGAGGAAGGTTGTTCACAGCATAAGGATACCGACGTGCAGAACGAAGGATGCTTGTTTTGAGAAGCTAGGCCTACCTGACCCTCGTGCATCTCCGACTCCGTCGGTGTGCAGGTGAGGGGAGGAAGAGAGGGTGCAGAATGGAAAGAAGGCAAGGGCGTGGGAGCGACCCGTTTCCCGGGTCGAGGGAATGCTCCGTGGTCCGTTCCCAAGTGCGCACGGAAAGACAAAAGAGAGTTTTTCCTCTTTCTCAGCCTTTGGTTTGCGACAAATCACCTTTTTTTGCCGATCCGGTCGACCCAAAGAACAAAAGACCCGACCCAAGACCCGAGACCCAGAGTGAGACTCAGAGTGAGACCCAGACAAAAAGAAAAGCACGGGACACGCTGCAGCTACTGATTACTTGGAGGGGTGCACTTGGTGAGGGTGGGCCAGGCCGCCTGAGAGCTGGGAGGCAAAAGACACAGAGCGGCAAAGCCACGCAAAAAGAGTCGTTTGCGGTGTAACTACTCCGTACAAAAAGGCGGAAAGAGAAAAGGCCGAAAAGAGGCGGAAACGGGCAGGCACCAGATGGGGAAGAGCGGAAGACGAGCGAGACAATGTTGGCGTGCAGACACAGAATCAAAAGTACGCCGCACTGGCAGAGAGCTGTTGGTGACGTGCGGAAAAGACCTGCGGAGGGTGACACTGGCAACTGGCAGGCGCACAGACGAAAGCTGGTCGGGGTACAAAGGACGGAGTACTTTGCGCAGTGTACAAATACACTCGTGTGCATGTAAGTGCTTGTACACCCTCGGAGGACCATAGCCCCCATGGATCTAGATGACTGAAAATAATAAGACGAGAGGTGCACGAGGCAAGGTGAACACGAGGAGGAGGACCAGCTTCGTGAAGGCCAAAGAAGAGGCTTGCCAGACCGCCGCCAGACCAGTAGGCGGCCCCATGCACGCATAAACGTTCGTAGAGAGGGGAGTTGTGGAAAAAGAAACGGAAGAATGCCACAGACACAGAATGACTGCAGGCCCAAAAGGAAAGACTTTGGTCAAGACGAAAGCGACACATACTTTGTACGAAGAGATCATGCACGGAAGGGGCGATCGGGATGGCCCAGGCCCAGCACACGGGCCAGTGCGTTTGCAAAGTCACAATGGGCGAGGCGTCCGCCAGCCCCGCCAGAGCTGGGTCTGGCTGGGTCTGTTCCTTCTCCTCGGAAAAAGCCATTCTAGAAAGAGACATGCCGGCTAGGAAAGGGAAAGGAGCGAACATGGGCAATATGTGCAATACGAGTACGCCGACATGCCGACTTTGGCTACGGATTCGTGGACAAGTACGACATGCAATTCCAGGGCGACAGCAATCACGGCTGCAGCGGTATCCGAAAAAAGAAAGTAGAAAAGGAAGCAAAAAGGAAATAAACCCGGTGAATGGCAAATATTTGTACGGAGAATGAACACTCCAATACCAGAAAGGGGAAAGAAGAAAACGAAAGAAAAAAAAACGGCAAGAGTCGTAAGCGAGGACGCCATCAGCCCCTTTTGTGGCAAAACAAGAACAAGAACGAGCTGAGAGACGAATTGCACAAAAAAAGAAAGGAAAAAGGAAAAAGAAACAAAAAAAAAAACGGCCGAGCGTATCTAAGCGACTCCAAGCGAACAAGCCCCCTCGCAACCCCCCAGGCACGTCCCCTCTCCCCAAAATCAAGGCGAAAGCAAAAAGGCGAGGCGAGCCAGTACCCTGGAGAAAGCATGTACGACGTACGAATACAACTGTAAGGGAAAGGAAAAGCAGGCTCAGGCTTGGGTCAGCCTCAACCAAGGTGTCCTAAATAGGAAAGTGAACAAGGAAGAAGAAAAGAGGTGGAAGACGAAAGGATTTGGGGAAAGGCAAGGGACAGCATGGCGATGTGTGTTTCACCGCAACAACAGTGGTTCGATGTCTGCCTCCTCCTTAGGCTTTCGTATCGCTACAGTCTGCAGCCTGCATGCACCCATGTTCGTGCATATACTTGCTTGAAGGTGCCTTGTATGGTCACTTCCGACGACAGTATGCGTACAGCATGCGCACGAGCACGCGTATCTTTCTATATTCTGTAGCTCTTATCATTTATTCCTTTATATTATTCTTCGCTTCTCTTTCTTACGACGGTGATCTTCAGGATGTCTTGGGTCTGCTGGATTTCTGGTTCCAAGGTGGGTTCGGCCTGCATGAGGTCGAAATCATATGACTGCCCCCCCTTTGTAGGCAAGGAGGTCAAGTTGAGGAGAAAGGCGACATGAGAGGCGAGACAACGGATCGCGTTTCCCATCGCGTATTTCTGGTCCTTTATGTTGTTCAAATATTTATTTATTTGTTTTTAAAGAAAGTTCCTTGGGTTTCATGATAATTTTTGTTTTCTTTTATTTTATTTTAAAATGTGTTCTTGACCTTCTCTCCGCGCCTTACCCCACGATGCGATACTCGTACGTCTTCCCACGTCTGCTCACCGCCTTCTCTTGTCCATCCGTTTTCCGCACCCATGCAATCATCAGAGAGATAGCCCTGTTGCGGAGACACACCGTGCCTTGTTTCCTTGATTTTGTTGTCCTCTTTACGCCTGTCTGCCATCTTTTACCTTCTCCGCATGAGTCTCAGCTCGCAATGCACACCATGGCCCGGACACCACTTGACAGCCCAGGACGCATGTCGCTGTCTCGGAGACTTTTATCGTCCGTCTCATCTCCTCTCTACCGTGCAGTGCCTGTCGTCTAGTGTACGGAGTATATGTACCACCTGGAATATACTCCGTCCTGTCCAGTTCCTGCTTCGCAGTGGCAACGGTGCTGAAAACGAGTCACACGCCGTTGCAGACACCGTCGTACCGTCGCACCGATTGCCGCCATCTCTGTTTCCCTACAAGCTTGTGCGACCGGTTAAATTGGTCAACAGGTTGGACAAGAAGCCTGCAGTGTATGTGAGCGTCAGGGCGCGACAGTGTTCGCAAGGTCGCCTTACTCGTAATGCTGTGCCATGCACCCGGCACTTGTTCTGTTGGCCGACGCTCGGCAGAGCCGCAGAAGCCCGTTCTTGGTAGACCACCCACCCCATAACAGGTAGCCCCTGCCGACGAGCCGACACCACAGTGTAGGACCGATAGGAACACAGAGTGGTAGGAGTAAAAAAAACGACAGGACATGTCGTACAATAAGAGACGCCCGCTTCCATGCAATGTTCAGCTGGCAGCAGTCCCCTTCTACCCCTCGGGTCCTTGCAGCGACCGAGACGGGACGACACATGGAGGGACAAGATTGGGATGTGGCGAAAACTATACGACGTGGAGAGCGGAATGACGGAGAGTGACGGAGAAGTGACGGGTTCCGAGTGTATGCTTTTGGACCAACGGCAGCTGAGATAATGAAGTGAGAAGAAAGAAACGGTTCTTTTCTTGATGTTGCATCCATGGGTTGGGCCTGTAAAAAGGACGACAATGGACTTGAGGCGCACATTGGGCACGACCGGTGAGCAGACAGACCTATCGCTGTATTGTTCCTTTGCAGTTGCAACGTAACGTATAATACACCTTTTTTGCCTGGATTGTGCCGTCCCGAGGTGTGCCAAGCATCCCATCCTTTTTCTCGTCTTTGTTCCACGTCATTTGATAGGACGCACCTGTACCACATCCGACAACAGACGACCAATGCGACTGTGCGCACAGGGACAACCGTCGGCTAGAGTGTAATAAGAGCCACAATAAGACAATGTCGGATATCCCGAGTTCACGAGATGGTAATGCGAAAGAGGTTGTAAATAAAAATATATTCAAATACATTCAAGCTGTCCCCATAGGTATCGTGTCATTGCAAAAAACGTCATTAAAAATTAAAAATACACCCAACTCGTTGCATGTCGCCTCGTCACGCCTAATCGTACTCCATGTCGTCAGCATCGTTGCCCTCGCGGTCTACAAACGCCATGTACGCAGCGTCGTCCGCCTCGGCGCCCATCACCCGCCGCCACGCCTCGCGCACCACGCCCAGCGGCGCGTCCTGCACCATGAGGTCGACGGGTAGCGGCGGGAAGCGGAGGGTGCTCGAGGAGGGTGACTCTTCTGGCTCTGCCTCTTGTGGCCTCTCCTCGCCCCCTCTAGGCTGTTCGAAGTACAGCTGGTAGAGGACAGGGACCGACGGCGGCGAAACAGTTTCGCCGCTGTCATCACCCTCTGCACCGTCTGTTCCACTGCTCGACTCACGCGCAAAGGCGGACAGCAACGTCGTCAGCGTGCTCTCCAAGACGGCCTTGCTGCTCTCGGTACGGATGGTTGTGAAGTGCAAGACGCCTGTTGCCAGTTAGTTTCGAGACTTTCCACGGATTGAGAGAAATAAGAAACGAACAGAAGAGAAGAAAGCAGATCAGATCGAATATGGTCTCGTCAAAGCAGAGCTCAGACAATGTAGATAAGTTTTTTGATTCAAGAATCATCATGTTGCTTTCGGGGGAGAGGGGGGGAAGAATGGAAAAAGAAGAGTGTGTGTAAGGGCGTGAACTTGACTTACTCTGACCAACTGGACACTCCCCGGTGTCGCTGGAGTGTACCATCACAAAGACGGGGTGCTCGGGCGCCACCCCATCGGCCAACACCGGACGACCGGCCGGCAGGGCTATCACCGCCCCGCCGGCCACGGGCGCGCCCTCGACTGTCGGCGCAAACAAAAACGGCAATGGAGCGCCGATTACGGCAATGAGCCGGCTGAGGTGTTGCCCGCTTTCGTTAACAGGCACAGCAGCAGCCTCCGGCGAGGGTTCGCCGATCTCTTCACTGCCGCGCACAAGCAGCTTTGTCTTGACCGTCATGTCGCGCGTTAGCTCTAGCTCTAGGAGCTGCGGGTCGTCCTGTGCACCACCTTCTACGGGCGGTGCGGGCGCAGCCGCCTTCACGGACTTGATGCCGCTGCCCAGCATGTAGATCCCGCCGCCCACCGCCGCCGCCCGGCACGCCACCTGCACAATCTCGCCGCAGCCGCCCCACTTGGGATACACCGCTGCGAAGCCGGGACCAAAGAGACCCATGGACGTAATGTGCCGGTGTAGCCGCGCGAGGCCCTGCGCCACCGTCACGCTCGCGCCGTCCAGCGACAGTGTAAGGGCGAGGACGTTGTCCCGCAGCCGGTCGTCGAGGCCAAACGACGACTGCAGAAACGCGCCGAGCGGTTCGGAGGCGTGGGCTTGCCACGCGTTGTCCCCTTGTCCACTTTCCGTCGCCTCCCCATCAAAGGCCAGCACAAACTTGAGAAACTTCATCAGCTGGCGCTTGGCCCGGGCCGGCATCGCCGTGCTGGCAAAGACGTCTTCGCGCGTGGCCGGGATGCGGGTGATGGAGGGAGGGGAAGTAGTTGACGAAGATTCGAGAACAAAAAAGGACGAGACGGCTAGGAACTCGAGCTGCCGAAACGCCCGCGACGACACGAGCAGGTCGACGAGGGCCGACCGCGCGTGCAGAAACTGCGGCGCCAGGGCCACCGAGTACGCCGACAGTGGTCCCAGCTTCGGTTCGCCGTCTGTGGTCGTTGTCGGACGTGTAGCCGACGCTTCCGGGCGAGCCGCCGCCCACGCGTCCGCTTCGGTGAGGCTCAGCGCGGCCTCGGGCCCGCCATAGTACTGGTTCGGGTCGATGTGCAGAATGTTCTTGTTGGAGCGTGAAAGAGCTCTATATCATATAGCGTGAAGTCACATCAAGTCACGATTTCAGGGGCTAAAGTCAGTCAGAAACAAGGACTCGGAAACGTCGCTTGGAAATCATGAAAAGAGAGAAAAGAAGACGGAGATGGGGGGGACAGAGAAACGTACAGCGCGAGGAGAGACTGCTGCAGCCCTGTGCCGCAGATGACAACGTCCCAGATGGTGTCCGAAAGCGACTCCATGATTGTGTCTTGCTGTGTCTGGGCAGTGGCTGCTGGTGAGAGAAGAAGTGAAGGAAAGAAAGAAAAGGAGGAAGAAGCTTGAGATAGGCAGAAATTGAGATGGAAGACTTTCGTTGGTCGGTGTGGGGCAGGCACGGCCTGCGCAAAGCTGTCCACCTAGCGCGGACACACGTTTCTCCGGCTGCGGGTGCTGTGCCAGTGGGCACCTTCCTCACTATGAAAAGCTTTCTCGCACCTCTTCCTTTCCTCTCCTTTCTCTCTTCTCTCTTCAACAACCACTCTGCCACCGAATGCGACGGCTGCTCAAACCACACCTTGCGTGTGTCGATGGCTCCCCGTGCTGCATGTCGGACCTTTGTGAGCCTTCACTGGAGCACATACCTTTTTCGCAGCAGAGTGGGAGATTGAACGTCACACTCCACCTGTATCTACTGCCCTTGATTTTAAGGGGTTTCCTTTAAGCCTGTAAGGGTGGTTCGAAAGGTCGGGACATTATCTTTTATTGTTTACACGCTTATGTGTGTTGCTACACTTTGTGCATATTCTATTCATGCGCCATGCCTAAACCGCCCATGGAAACGCTCTGCCAATGCGATGCTTGTGATGGCTGAGAATGTGTGAGAAACTGTCTGAAGTGCTGCCATGCTATTAATGGATGCACCTTGGGGTGTGGTCTCCATTTCAAGGCCCGACCCCGTGTCAGGACTCTCTCTCGTGAGAGAAGCTGCTCGAGCACACTCGCAGCTGTCTGGTGCTGTCTGGCACGCTCTGTTGGCTGGTATGCTGCGTCCTGTGCAGAGGCGGCTAGATACCATGTCGAGATATCTAAACATGCCCAGATATATCCATGCATGCCCGGTCTGGCCATCCCGGTTCCGCCGAAACCTTGGCTTGCTTCTTTAACGACCGCTCTCCTCCTCATGGGTATCTTTGAGACCATGCCGTTGGACAATGCCGTAGTCGTGATCTTTGTTTCTTGCCTCGTCGTATCGACTTGCCTCGCTGTTCCCTCTCACGGGCCCTGTCCCAACGCCTTGGACAGACTTGCCCACCGCTTCTCGGCCGATGCCACGAGCGTGTGCAGCTCCTTGGGTCCCACGAGCACGCCGCCGCTCTTGGACAGCGCCCGCACCACCGTCGCCTTGCCCGTCCCCTGCGAGCAGTCCACCACCACCGTCACCGTCTCGTGGCACTGGCCCTCCTCGAGCCGGTCCGGGTCCTCCAGGATCCAGTGCGCCCCCGCCGCCTCGCTGCTCTGCCGCTGCTGCCGCTTCCGGTTTTCGACGCACACCACGGCCGTCGCAGCCACGGGCAGGCCGCGCAGCGTCAGCGGCGGCGGCGCGTGGGGGGGGGCGGGTTGGCCGCGGAGGGCGTGAGGGA